>APFE031136693.1:5534-43545 GCA_000404065.3 Pinus taeda | reverse complement strand
CTATATAGTTAGTATATAGAAATCATGAAGCATATTTCAAAAAACATATATAAATATAAGTGTTAGCATATTTGAACCCCAAGGGATACCTGATTGGTAGATGCTATTATACAAAATTTCATGGATTTCTTAGGAGTAAAACTCATTAAGCCCCTTGGGATTACCAGCAGGAATTCCCACTACCAATCTAGATCCAACTTAACTATGGATCTATCAGGCGCCAAGAGGGATCAAATTTCTTAAGTTTTGCACTCAAAAAAGAGGTTTGCACCTTGAGAGATTTGATTCCTCTAGGTGCTTAATAGATCCGAAGTTAATATGGATGTAAGTTGGTTATATTTATATTCTTATTAATGTAATATACTTATTGTTTACCTATTATATTTAACTTTCGATATAATTAATATCAAGAATATAATTGATAAGATATTTACATAACCATATATAATTTTAGAAATTTCAAAATATTCTTACAATATTGTTGATGGTGCTGGACCCACCAACATTCGATGGGATCTCCCCGGTAAGAAGTCCCAAATAGACCTCAGACCATTTGGAGTATGAGTCCCAGTAGTGGGTGGTAATGTAGTGCTTTGACCATGGTAGTGCATAGAGGTAAGTATGATAACTTTGGGATGAAGAAAGTGTGTGACCTTGCAGTAAGTCAAGTGAGATGTATGGGGGTTCTAACACATGGATGGGAAAAGGAAGTGTGCCCATTAGACTCTTGTAAGAATGACATCACAAGCTGGAAGCATAATAGTTCACAAACCAAAGTGATGGGTTAATCCAACAACACTCAATCAACATGATTCATACAATATATTTATGTAGTTGTACTATTAGTTTTTTTTACAATGTATGTTTTGTTAACTAGTGCATATTTTCTCTACAATTTGTTCAAGTATGAATCATGTTGATTGAGTGTTGTTGGATTAACCCATCACTTTGGTTTGTGAACTATTATGCTTCCAGCTTGTGATGTCATTCTTACAAGAGTCTAATGGGCACACTTCCTTTTCCCATCCATGTGTTAGAACCCCCATACATCTCACTTGACTTACTGCAAGGTCACACACTTTCTTCATCCCAAAGTTATCATACTTACCTCTATGCACTACCATGGTCAAAGCACTACATTACCACCCACTACTGGGACTCATACTCCAAATGGTCTGAGGTCTATTTGGGACTTCTTACCGGGGAGATCCCATCGAATGTTGGTGGGTCCAGCACCATCAACAATATTGTAAGAATATTTTGAAATTTCTAAAATTATATATGGTTATGTAAATATCTTATCAATTATATTCTTGATATTAATTATATCGAAAGTTAAATATAATAGGTAAACAATAAGTATATTACATTAATAAGAATATAAATATAACCAACTTACATCCATATTAACTTCGGATCTATTAAGCACCTAGAGGAATCAAATCTCTCAAGGTGCAAACCTCTTTTTTGAGTGCAAAACTTAAGAAATTTGATCCCTCTTGGCGCCTGATAGATCCATAGTTAAGTTGGATCTAGATTGGTAGTGGGAATTCCTGCTGGTAATCCCAAGGGGCTTAATGAGTTTTACTCCTAAGAAATCCATGAAATTTTGTATAATAGCATCTACCAATCAGGTATCCCTTGGGGTTCAAATATGCTAACACTTATATTTATATATGTTTTTTGAAATATGCTTCATGATTTCTATATACTAACTATATAGGGTATAGGGTGCATTTTAAATAATGTAAATGACAAAGACTTCTCACATGAGATAAAATAGAGGGTAGAACCAAAACCCCTTAGAAGGGAAAAGGGATTACAAAGGTCTCTCACCATGAGACAAAATAGAGGGTAAAACAAAAACCCCCTTAAAGGACAAAATCCCAAACTGTTGTAAGTAATCCTCTTTGTCCACCAAACTAGAGAACGTCAAACACCACCACCAAGCTTAAGTTGATATCTATGCCTTATTAGAAATAATAATTAAACAATTATAACACAAATATATGATGCGAAAATGATATTCAACAAGAATTTATAGCATATAAAATTGTGATACAAGGCCATTTTATATAGTATAATGGGGGTATAGACTTAACATTTTAGGTCACACTTAATAACATATTTATTTATTTATAGTACAATGGGAAAAGAAGTGACATACATGCATACATTCATCCATTTGAAAAATCCTATAATGAGAGGTTGAAATTATATTTTATCACCATGCAAAAATTCTTGAGGAGAAAGCCATATGAGTCTAAAAAGCTTGACCCTAGGTGTTGAGGTGGAGAAAGAAACATAGTGCCCAAGGAACTTAGTTGAAACACCAAATTTTGAGATCATAAATTTTTCATACAAACTATGCTTTGGGGGATTACTAGTTTCATAGAAAGCTATTTTCAAGATTTACAAGTGTGGCAAGCTAGAGCCAAGAAACGACATTGATAATTTGAAAAACTGAAAATGCATGGAAAAGACTTGACAAATGCATTAGAAATTTCATTGTTTCAAACTAGAAAAATTCAAGACTATTTATCAAAAGGTGGTAAATTAAAGACATTGATTGTGTAGACTCTTAAATGACCACCTAGGTCAAATTTTCTCCTTTTTGAAGTAATGGTTCCATTGCATCAAGTTTTTTGTATTAGAGGGGGAAAATTTTTCTATATTTGGTTCCCTATTAGCCACTTGTCCTAGTAAGAATTTGTGTTATTTTGAGGACTTGATAGAGTTGTAGTTTTGTTGATGAATTCTCTTCATTCTAGTGTCTATGATCCGACATGTTGTAGCTTGTTTAATTTGAACACAATTTAGCTTTGTGGTGATTAATTTCTATACCACCTCTAATATGTCCAACAAAGGTGTGAAGTATTTCTGAAGCAACACCACATTAAATAAGTGGAATCTTTTGAGTTACCTATTAGGGTTTAGAATTCACTCCTGCAAGTGTGACCACACTTATCAATAGCCTTGCATTGGTGTGGAACTTGGTGTTTCCTACACTTGGCACTGGTTTTCAATATATTTTGATGCACATACTTTGGAGGTGATATAATTATTCAATAATTTTAGTAGCATTCTTTAGCTCCTTTTGAGCATGCAATGACTTTTCATATGATGATAAAGTCAGTAGGGCTATATTAATTGGGGCCCATCAATAGAACCCCAAGGACACTTGAAAAAAGACATGGATAATAGAATTGTGAAGAGCTTTATTGTAGTTGTGTTAAGCATAAGGAATTTTTTCATCCCATGTATCTAGATGTTTGGATTCATACATCTTGAGGATATGCATAATCATCTTGTTCGTTACCTTTATTTGTTTATTGGTTTTTGGTTGGAAGACAGTTGATATTAAACTAGAAGATGCTTAGGAATTTTTTTTCGTATAAAAAGTAAGTGTCTTTGTTAACTCGTAATGAAATCAAACATACTTAAAGAAGACCTTAGTAGCGCCTTATCTCATGTTTTCTTCTTGTAAGGTGCCAAAAATGGTAGACTTGATATAATTTCACTCGAAGATTAACTCCCAAGGCCTTTTTAGAGTGGACAAAGGGGTGTATAGTATTTGCTTACTGATTGAAGTTTTGACAAAGGCATGTGGGATGCACAATATAATGTATCTTCAAACATCATGTTGGACCTTTGGCTTATAGAGGTACTAGTGTAGTGTTACTTGTCTTGTACTAATGTCGTGTTGCTTGTCTTATCCATGACAATGTACCTTGCCACCCCATTGTGGTGTGTCCCCTAAATAATATTCTCACGCTTCCCTAAAGGAAGTCATAGATGGTCTTGATGGCACAAAAGTTCATCATTGAGGTGAAAATCATGAAACTTGTTTATGTATGACTAGTCTTTTCTATGTAACAATGAAGTCAAGAATCAAGATCACTATGATACAATCAATTCGATTTCAAAGAATTGTGTCCACAAGAGTTGAGAGATATGGTGAATGAAACAATCAAAGGTTCGTTGAGGCTGTCTCCATCTTGATTCGTGTTTCTGTTACACTTTATGTTCAAAGGGAACTATGGAAAAGGTATTTGGACCACTTTTAATGGTAGTGATTTTCTAACTTTCTTAGAGTTTGTATAAATTGTAAAGGCTAATGGTTATTGTGGATAAATATTTCCTTTATTATAATATAATGCTTTCATTTTTTACAATAATATACAATGTATTAAAACTCCTTGTCATAGGCGAAGTATGTATAAATTGTGTTGAAAAGTGTCTTGTTGTGAGAGGTCAATATATGTCCATGTTGAGTGAAGATTACATTGACGCATAATTTTAGGTGTCTCTCTCGATTTTGAACCATTGTTGTAGATCAGATGATATGAGCATTGGCATCGGGAAAAGGTGATAGTTTAACTACTTGAATTATTTATATCAATGTGCCTTGACTCGAACAAACTCAGCCTTGGATCCACCCTTGGTCACTTAGTTTAGGGTCCAATAAATATGAGAGAATGATAGGATTAAAATTGCGTAAAAGGTTGTGGAGTTTGAGATATTTTAGAGATTTATTAGTGTATTTAATGTTGAATATTTGAAAACCACTTACAACTTAACTAGATCCTTATGCACACGATGTTCATTTAGGGTGTACCACATACTGAATTCCCTTTATGCCAAATGAGATTTTATGTAGGTTGGCATATAAAATGTGTTGTTTCATGGCGTACAACACTAGTGGCATTTCCCTTTCCTAAGTTTTGTTGAAGATGAGGATGACGTTTAAGGTGAATGATCACAAGAGAGTTTGTGAATGACCAAAAAAAACCATCCATGATCCTCATGAATGTTGTTGGAACTTTAGTTAAGTTGACCAACAAGATCATCCATTCAAAGAAACCTTTTTTGGAATTGAAGGTTATCTTCCTCATGTTATCTATATTGATTGGATGCTAGGGATACCCCAAATTAAGATCAATCTTCTTGAAGAACTTCAAACCTTTCAATTGATTGAGAAAATGATTTATTAAGGGGATGGCATGTTGGTTCTTAATTTTGATCTGGTTAAAGGCTTCATAGTCAAAGTTGGGATGGAATTTCCATGTCACATCCTTATAAACCATTACAATAGGGCTCTTGTAATGTGGGCCACTAGGTTCGGTGTCACCCTTTTGTATTAAATTTGAATTTGGTGTTTTCTTATCATTTTGTAGAATGGAGTGTCTATACATGGGGTTCTTGGAAAAAGAAGCAAGATTGAGGGAATCCTTTTAAATTTATTGATGGTGAAAATGATTTTCTTTACTCCTTCCCGCTAGTGCATAAGGAGAACAAGTTTGTCCAAGGGATTATCTTCTTGCACTATGTAGTTGTGATAAATGATATTAGTTTGGTCTATCTCTCGTAAAATTTATATTTGACCTCCTAGGGTCAAAATGATACTATGAAGTCTAGATCGATAAACATGATACTTCCACATATATCATTGTGTTAAAATAACAAAAGGAAATTCAAGCAAGGAAAGATCACATGATATCTCATCTTTAAAGGGGTCAACTTGATGTTGTATTTAGGAAATATTGTTTACAGATGAGGATGTCTCATCTCTAGCTCAACAAACTGATGGTGTATCAATGACAATGCATTGTCATCTTTGGCATCATATTCTTGATAATATCTATTGATATTAGGTTAGTTTTGGATATCATTATCAATAGTAAAATGCAATGGAATCCCCTTCACTTGCATTTGTAAAGAGAAGAGGTGTTGTCCCTCCTTAGGTTATTTTGGATGGATCTTTGTAGTGGCAATTGTAACATTTGGTTCTGTGTCATTGATTCCCTTATCCATGGTCTATAGTGGTGGTAGGGTTGAATTAGAGTTTGTGTCTTTCATCTTGGCCACTTTCATTTGTTCTTTGATTTTTTATTTATTCTTCTTTTCATACAACTTTGATTGCTTTTTTGTTTTCCATGCTTTGTTATGAGATTTAGGTTTCTCTTTACCCTTCCTTTTCCTTAGTTGATTTTCAACATCAAAATATTTCTTATTGTTTTGTAGAAAAATTTGTTTCTAGGAATATATATTGTAAAGTCAATTGACCTGCTAGTCGAATCAACTAGTTAAGTCAATTATGGATAGTCAGTTTTGACAGTTAAAGTGCTATAACTATTGACACATGATATATATGTATATGCATATGTGTGTGTTTATACACATCAATGTAATGGTTCTAATTCCTTATTAAGAGAATATAATATAAATTACTACTTCAATCATTCTCTACTACTTTGTGTCTCTTCTACTATTCTTTTATTGCATATGATTATGCAACTTCTTGTTGTCCTTTCTACTAGAAGCCAATGTACACTATCTCCTAGACTACAACATTGGTTCCAATATTTCTAGTGGTATTGGAATCAAGTAATTATAACATTTAAACATAAATGGTAACTTTAGAAGAGATACACTAGTTGTGGTAGATGAAGATTGAAAACTACCTAAAGAACTAATATATTTTCAATTACAGAGACTAGCGCACATTTGTTTATAGAAGCAAACAAATGATTTGTCGAAGCATCCCCTGCAAAGATTATGAAGTTCCTCGACCAGACCACTAATGCGACAAAAATAAGATGGTTATTGATTGAAATTGAAACTCACAAACAACAGTAAAAAAAAATTGTATGGGTGGATCAAAAATATCTTCAATGAACTTTGTGAGGAATAAGAAATAGAAGAACTAACTTATATTGATAGAATTAAAGCAAGGTTTTTCAATTATTTTCATGAGATTTTTTTCAATACCATACCAACCTTGTTGCACAAGATTCTCCTTGAAAAAGGAGTTGGCCATATAGTAGAATACTGACCACCTCTTCATGAACCAATAAATTATGACCATTGTTAGAAACAGATTGGCTGGGAGAAGTTCCTTGATGCTAGCTATAAAAGTACAAAAGAAGCATGGGATTATTTCTTAAGAAAATAAAATATGAATCTTGATTTTTCCTTTGTTGACTAACAATATGTTGGCACGGCATGGGGGGGTAATGATTCATGAAGAATAAATTATAAAAGTAAAAGAAGGAGAATTAGAAGTATAAATAAATTAAAATGGGGGGAAAATGATGGACTGCAAAGAAGCGACATGATGAAGACAATAAACAAAAGAATTTTAATGGATTTTGACTATATAAATAATTATTTGGTATTCAAAAGTTAGCACAAGAAAAAATATATAAGATACGAGAAAAAATAAGATAAGAATACCAAAGAAGGAAAATTCAAACTCGGGAGCATGAGAGCGAAGATTCACAGGACTCCTCTAATGCTCAACATGAAGAGTTGAGAGGCATAGCATCGCCTATTCTAGTGGAGACTAATAGTATACAAGTATGTCCTGGAAGGAAAGTAGAGAAGATGGAAATCAACTACTTTGGTCCATAATTACCACAATTTCCAGTTGCATTAATACCAAGTCTCACCATTAGAGAATTCCTCTAACAACGATTGCATATCAATTTAAAACCATCTAGAGTTTGGTAAATGAGAGATGAACAAAGTAACTTAAATGAACGACTAGAAATTGAGATTTCCTACTGTCAACCAAATGTGGAATTCTAATCAAGAAAATGAAATATTACTTCTCCATATTAGAGATTTCATGAACATAACCCCCCTGCCACAATTATTATATATTGATGAATAAAAAGATACAAGTCTGAGCATTGAAGAGTCACAACCCATAACAAGTTGGTTCGTTAAATATATAGATAAAGTTTGTCAAATAAATGAAACATTAATAAATTATGTAGAAGTTCATAATCAATAAAATATGTTACACTTGACACAATATCCAAAAGTAAAAGTTGATAATAATGACCATTCAATCAATAAAAAAGAAATGGTAAAAAATACACTTCCACCAGTAAAAATGGGGCTAAATCACATTCCCCTTTATGAAGGAGATGAAGATCCAAAGAAATATTGGTTTTTCTATCAGAAATTTTGGCCTTCTAATGACATTATTGGTGAAGATAAAAAAATGGCCTAGTTTGCAACCACTCTTCAAAAGTGAGCACTTGTTTTATGAATATCACAAAAAATTAGCTGAAAAGAAAATACAATATTAAATCAAGTTTTTTTCTCCTTTTTCAAAGCACAATATGTAAAATATCTCGCATCTTAAAAATGGAGAGAGATTAAACATTATCCACATGAGATAGTAAGGGAATATGACAAACAATTCAAATATTACTAAGTCTGATTCCATATGTTATTGATGAACCATTATTATTCCAATGGTGAGTTATTGGCCTGTTGAAGAAAATACGATGACCGCTGAGGATACACAAAGTACAAACATGTGTAGAAGCCCTTAAATTGACTCAATGCACTGAAACAAATGATGAATGATAGTCGAACACCTCGATGACTAACAATAAACTAGAAGAAAATATTGAATAATTACATAGCTCGTTATTGGCATTATCACTCCAAAACAAAATCTTTGGTGTATTAATTGTAGAAGTGAAGGGCATACCAAAGTTAACTATAATTTTGGTGATTATTTTTATCAAGATGTTTGACAAGTTCGTTTAGATAAATATTGTGATATATGTCAATTGCATCAAACCACAATACTAAGGAGTGTCAGTGTAATATATTTAATACTAATTCGAAATGGTGTGCCATATGTGAGAATAATAGCCACTTAACTCAATAATGTCAGTGGAATGCAAAGAATAAACCCAAATATCATGATGTTTACCATACTTAGTATTTGGAGTGATATGTAATGAAAACTTGAAGGCGATGAACAAATTGCAAGTGAAATTTTATGTATTTTGGGTAATGGATGAATTTACAAAACAAATAAAATAATTATTTTTTAAACTCAGTTCAAAAATAAAATAGAGATAATATACCATATCAGAAATACATAACAACAAAAATAAGGAGTTCACCCCTCTCTTGGGCTACATCTCCTGGTCTAGCTTCCAATGGTGGGCCTCTTTCATTAAGTTCTAAAAAATTATGTTTACATGGATTTATAGTGCTAAGAATGTAAATATTATACCTCAAATGGCTTCAAAACTATCAAAAACCCCTAGCTAGGCTCTTGTTGGGCTCAAATTGGCCAAAAATGAAGAAGTTATGCTCTCCCCAAATTGTTTTCTGCTAACTTGATCTAGGTCCAGGTGTGAAGAAGGACCCTTCCAAGACCTTTTACTTTCATGATGTGTTAAAAATTATTTTTAAAAGAACATTAACGAATACATCTGCATATGGAAAAGAAGAGGAACATAACAATCATTAGCACATGAAAACATAAGCGTTGATAGTGGAGTTCGTCCAAGAGGGACTACGTCTCGGGGCCCCGGTGTCAAGATGGTGTAGGCTGCTACATTAAGTGCTGTCAATAATGATGATGTACACAAATATGATGTCTCTATCATATAAGGAAGAATTCCCTCATGCAAGAGTGGCTCTAAGAGATATTCCACTACTGGAATTCTCAATCAAAAGACTCCTATTAGTATGACACAAAAACATGCATGATGAGCATCCCGCCAACATGGCTCAAAAGGGATCTCAATGAAAAACCATGCATGATGACAACAAGAGTATCCTAGCAACATACAACAAGGGATCTCAAAGCATAACATGAAGAGTTATGACAACAAGTACAGCACATAGAAGCTTCCAAATCAAATTAAGCAAGGAATGATGACAACATGTAATAAACAAGATCCTGCATCAACATCAATCAAGGATATGTGCAGCATAATGCATAAATAATAAGTACATGAACACATCATATACCTCACAACCAAGGGCCATCTGAAGAAGTGGATGTCACATTGTTGAAGCTTCTCGGACCAACGATCTCAAGGCATCGATCGTATAAAGATGGCTGCTCACACATGAATGTGGACATCGACACTGGAAGTTAGAAAAGTGACTAGAAGAAGAGCCGAGAGAATAAGAAATATGAAGACACCATGAGATTTGTGGTGTCGAGTAGTGCTGAATCAACTGTCCAAAATCTGAATTCTGAGAAGTTGAGAATTTTGGGCTGAAGGAATCTTTTAGATTCCCCCAAGATTCTTCAAAGATTCTATTCCATGGATGGACTGGAAATCTGCAACTCAGATGGCAAATCTGATCTCGCCATTGCGATCCCTGTGGAAAACCATGAAAAACAAGTATAAACTTGACTATATTCTGAAATGTCAAAATTTTACCTCCTTGGGAAAATTTTATGGCTCATGGTTCCGCTCCTTGCTTTCGCTGAAATAATGGTTCCACGTGCATTTTGGAAATGACAAAAAAATGCATAACTTTGATGAAAAATGAACAACACCATTGTGTTCGTGGCGATGAGAGGTGTAAAATCCATATAAAATTTGTCAATTTCTTAAAAAGTGAAAATTTTGCCCACCTGCAAAATTCATGGTTCCTGCATTAAAAAATTAATTAAACACCTCGAAAAGCATGCCCACCTTCTACCTCGAAATCCATGCAATCTCTCTCCTTTGTCTCGAATTGTGTGCACTAGAAAAAATTCCTGCTTAAATAAAATTCCTTCGGTGGATTTACCAAGGGAAAGTGGTTGGCGCATTGGTAAAAGAGGCAAATGGTTGAGGAGAGGTTGGGGGATCAAATCCCGCCCCTCCCAAAATAATACAAAACAGTTCCTTTTGAACCAAAATGATACATTAATGAGAGTCGAGTCCACATTGGGCAGCCTGCCCCTTAAACCCCGCACTAAACAACATTATTGGCATACTAATATTGGCGATCGATGCTTAACATGGGCAGTGGCAACGTTTATCGGTGCGACTTACGGGATATCGCCGATATATATATATATATATATATAATACTATATATATATATATATATATATTAAATATATATATATATTATATATATATATATATATATATATATATATATATATATATATATATATCGGTGATCAGCTGATTGGCGTCGATTAAATCCGGCGATAGACCACTGATCAGTGCCCGATAAAGTCGGTGCGATAACAGTTGAATCGGTGATCGAATATGGCAGCATAACATATTGGCGATCAATATCGTGCAATATATAGGATAGGGGCGATATTATATATATATATATATATATATATATATAAGAATAGTATGCGGCGGAGGAGGGTTCGGCGGGGGTTATGGCCCGCCGACCCAAGACCATATATATCAAAGGGTTGTGATTGCGATAAGGTCGACGGGGGTTATGGCCATCAGCCTTAACATATATGTGATTTGTTGCTTAAAGGGGCAATTTGGTCGGCGAGAGGTTGCGGCCCATTGGCCTTATAATAATTTTGGTTTATATAGTTATATTTATAACTATATATTAAAATGAATTTGTTACATGGTTACTTAATAACCATATAAAAATGATTTTTGTCTCTTATGCAGGTTTAGGAGACCAATGAAAGAACACCAAGTGTTAATGGTTTATGGGCTGCCATGTGGGTCCCACCTGCTTGGATGCCATGTGGCACACTATGGGCCCCATTTTTCCCCTGTTATGTCAAACTTTGAAGAGCTCTATCTTTCACATACGAGCTCGGTTTGACGAACCGTTCACACCTCCACGATCAGGAAGACAAGATCTATGCTCTGGTCCTAGGTTGAGCATAATCCAAAAACCTTGATTTTTGAGCCATGTTTGTCTTGTGTATTTCTCTGGAGCCAGCTAGATCAATCCTCCCCACTGAGGAGCTTTTGGTCCTCCAAAAGCATGAAAAAAATAATCTGCAACTTTCTCTATACTTTGTCTGCATCACAAGTGTCTTGAAAAGGTCTCGCTTCCATCTCCTTCACCTTTGTTCTTCGGAGCCTTAAGCGACGAGCCAACACCTGCTACTTCTGCAACCTGTAGTACATTGTTTTACAAATTACATGCTTTTAATGACATGACCAACTAAAGACCCAAATGTCCCATAGTTGCCACGAGTTTATAACACATACTCGATGTTCAAGTTTACAACAAAATGGACGTAATACTCCAGCTATGACAACAAGGCCAACATATCATTGTTGCTTCAAAAAGTGATGGAAAACACATCATCACTGCAACACATGATTTAGATACATAAGTCCAGACACTATTATTTCGACAAGTGATGGAAACACAACATCACTTTCAGAGTTTTAACATGCAACTCAAAATATGACTGAAAACATGACTAGACATCATTTTCGTTGGCCAAGTTATGGAAACACATCATCACTTTTACACTCTAAAATGCAACAAATGATTTACAAAAGAATGACCATGAAATGACAACATGTAAAAAAAACCATTTTTCACTTATCAATGTGAATAGGTCACCTCCTTGAGGTGGTTTTGCTTATTGAACAACTTCTCTTCCTGGTTCACGCACCAACGCTTTGTCTTTAAGGTGCTACTTTGGATGGAGCTTCCAGCAAGTGGCTCTTTGATGGCCATTTCTATCGCAATGACTGCAGTAGGCTTTCTTCCTCCATATCTACTTAACCTATTTATTTTCATGTTTTTGAGAGGGTCTTTCACGCCTCATGAGTGCTGCCATTCTTTTCCAACACTTGGAAAAGGTATGGTTAGGTAAACCACAAAAAGTACTTGTTTTTCGATGCCTTGATCTTCGTTCATTATTAACAACATGATCATAATCAAAATTAACATTCGAAGATCGAAAATGGTTATACCTTCCTTTTATGTTTCTGATGTCAGTATGGCAATGAGAGCTTGCCTCAGCTCTCTCCCTACAATGGAAACTTCCATGGGATGATGGGGATGTTTTCCCATCATTCTCTTTCCTCGACAATGTCTCAAACGAATCTGACACCTTTGAGCACTCTCCTTTAGTGTATCTCAAGCCTGAAAATCGATGATCATGCACAACCTCCAAAGGTTGAGTGATGCCTTGGTTATTATCACCAAGTTCTTCTTTCTCGTCATGCCTCATCCTTGTAAGGAGCCTCATGTTTGTCCATGTAATTGGGATCTCCAAATCTCCAATAAACATCATACTATGAGAAGATGAAATCGAAAGGAAATCAACATCTTTTACCTTCTCTTTTGATTTGGAAAGAACTGATGAGGGTTTCTCATCATCCATTGTTGGTGGTTCGCTCGTTGTCTCAACGCATTTCCCAACTTCTTTCCTGACATACCCAAGTCCTTCCTGATGGGGTAATTCCTCTACTTTTATGGGATTGACAATGCTTTGGCTATTAACTCCCAAGAATTTTCCTTTGTACCCCATTCTCTTCAGCAATTTGGAGCCAATACCTGTGGTGTGATTTTCAAACACAGCGAAATCATCATCAAGAAACATACATGAAGATGGAGAACTACTTTTTACCTCACATGAGTCTTGCTGCAGCTTTTCCAAGGCCTCGTCCTTTGCTTGCAGCTGTCGTAGAAAAATTTGTTTCTCCTCCTTCTCTTCATGTAGATGCATCTTCAATTCAACGTTCTCTGTTTGAAGATTATGCTTGGTTTTCTTCAGTTCTTCCATGGCCTCTTCTGTGGCTTGCAATTAAAGTTGCAATTGATCCTTTTCCTTTGTCTCTTTCTGTAGAGTTTCATACATGATTTCCACTTTCTTGGAAATGTTAAGCATGGTCTCGTACATTGCTCTTTCATCCTCTGTCATTGTTCACACTGCAATTCACATCAACACAAAGACCACTCTGATACCACTTGATCCAAGTCCGAGTGTGAAGAAGGACCCTTCCAAGACCCTTTACTTTCATGATGTGTTAAAATTACTTTTTAAAAGAACATTAACGAATACATCTACATGTGGAAAATGTAGAGGAACATAACAATCATCGACACATGAAAACATAAGCATTGATAACGGAGTTTGTCCAAGAGGGACTATGTCTCCGGGCCCCAGTGTTAAGATGGTGTAGGCTGCTGCATTAAATGTTGTCAATAATGGTGATGTACATGGAGATGATGTCTTGATCATACAAGGAAGAATGCCCTCATGTAGGAGTGGCTCTAAGAGATATTCCACTACTAGAATTCTCAATCAAAAGACTCCTATCAGTATGACACAAAAACATGCATGATGAGCATCCCGCCAACATGGCACAAAATGGATCTCAATGCAAAACCATGCATGACAACAATAAGAGTATCCCAACAACATACAACAAGGGATCTCAAAGCATAACATGAATATTTATGATAGCAAGTACATCACATTGAAGATTCCGCATCAAATCAAGCAAGGAATGATGACAACATGTAATAAACAAGATCCTGCATCAACATCAATCAAGGATCTGTGCAGCGTAATGCATAAATAAGAAGTACATGAACACATCATATACCTCACAACCAAGGATCATCTGAAGAAGTGGATGTCACACTGCTGAAGCTGCTCAGACCATCGATCTCAAGGCATCGATCGTATAAAGATGGCTGATCGCACGTGAATGTGGACATCTGCACTGGCACTTAGAAAAGTGACTAGAAGAATAAATGAGAGAATAATAAATCTGAAGACACCATCATATTCGTGGCGTTGAGTAGTGCTGAATTGACTGTCCAAAATCCGAATTCTGAGAAGTTGAGAATTTTGGGTTGAAGGGATCTTTTAGATTCCCCTGAGATTCCTCAAAGATTATGTTTCATGGATGGACTAGAAATCCGCAACTCAGATGGAGAATCTGATCTCACCATTGTGATCCCTGTGGACATCCATGAAAAACAAGTATAAACTTGACTATATTCTGAAATGTCAAAATTTTACCTCCTTGGGAAAATTTCATGGCTCATGGTTCCGCTCCCTGTTTTTGCTAAAATCATGGTTCCACGTGCATTTTGGAAATGAATGAAAAATTCAGAACTTTGATGAAGAAATGGACAACACCATTGTGTTCGTGGCAATGAGAAGTGGAAAATCCATATAAAATTTGTCAATTTCTAACAAAGTGAAAAATTTTCCCTCCTGCAAAATTCATGGTTCTTGCATTAAAAAATTAATTAAATGCCTCAAAAAGCATGCCCACCTTTTGCCTCGAAATCCATGTAGTCTCTCTCCTTTGTCTCAAACTATGTGCACTGGAAAAAATTCCTGTTTAAATAAAATTCCATTGGTGGATTTACCAAGGGAAAGTGGTTGGCGCATTGGTAAAGGAGGCAAACGGTTGAGGAGAGGTCAAGGGATCAAATCCCACCCCTCCCGAAATAATACACAATAGTTCCTTTTGAACCAAAATGATACATTAATGGGGGTTGGGTCCGCATTGGCTAGTCCGCCCCTTAAACCCCACACTAAACAACATTATCGACGTACTAATATCGGCGATTGGCGCTTTGAATCGACGCTTAACATGGGTAGTGGCAGTGTTTATCGGTGCGATTTACAGGATATCGTTGATATATATATTGGTGATTGGCCTGATTGGTGTCAATATAATTGGTGCGATAACAGTTGAATTGGCGATCGGATATTGTGGCATACATATCGGCGATCGGCGCGTGCGCTATCGGTGCATCACAATATGCGCTTTAGTTCACAATCCTTTGCATATATATCTGATATATGGGATCGGGGCGATATATATATATATATATATATATATATATATATTATATATATATATATATATTATTTTATATCTGTATCTATATATATATAGTATGCAGTGGAGGAAGGGTTCGGCTAGGGTTATGGCCCGTTGACCCAATACCATCTATATCGAAGGGTTGCGATTGCGATAAGGCTAGTGGGGGTTATGGCCGTCGGCCTTATAATCATTTTGGTTTATATAGTTATATTAATAACTATATATTAAAATGAATTTGTTACATGGTTATTTAATAACCATATAAAAATGATTTTTGTCTCTTATGCAGGTTTAGGAGACCAATGAAAGAACACTAAGTGTTAATGGCTAATGGGCTGCCATGTGGGTCCCACCTGCTTACTGGGATTCCATGTGGCACACTGTGGGGCCCACTTTTCCCCTGTCATGTCAAACTTTGGAGAGCTCTATCTTTCGCATATGAGCTCGGTTTGACGAACCGTTCACACCTCCACGATCAGGACGATGAGATCTACGCTCTGGTCCTAGGTCGAGCATAATCCAAACACCTTGATTTTTTAGCCATCTTTGTCCTGTGTGTCTCTCTAGAGCCACCTGGATCATAAATACACTACAATTCGCCCCAAACCTGGCTCAATGCCCCAAACCTAGAACCAATGCAGAAATTATGCCTACAATCACGCCCGATATTGCAAATTTTTGAACACTTTAAATTTCCTATAATCCCCAGTTTCCGAAAATCTCGGTCATATGGGGGTCATGTGCCAAGGCGCAGGGGCTAACCGCCTACCCCTGTCAGCTGGCCCTCCATGGATTGGAACTTGGACATATTATACCCCATAAAATGGGGTTTGGTGCCTATTTCCACGTGCACGCCAAAATCTAGAGGGTTGTGGTCACATATGGGCCATGTGCCCTAGGGCTGGCCCCCTTTCTGTGCACTTAGGGGTTAGCCCCCCGTGAAGCCTCCACAATGGTCGTATGTTGACAGGGCCTGTGACTTGGGGCTGGGGGTAAGCCATGGACCTTGGTCTTGCCCTGTGGTTCTGTGGGCATTAGAACCATGGTTGGGGCTTAGCCCTGACCCAACCTCCAAACACAAATTGCACCAAACATAAATTTAACATTGGAGCTTATATGGTTAAATCACAACGCATAGTGTAGTGGTAAAGAGACTTGCTGCTTGGTGAGAGGTTTGGTGTTCTACCCCAGTGTGGTCCATTCAAACCTTAAACAAATTTTAATATGTCATTGGGAGGCCACATGGCAACCAACCATTGGCCCACATGGCCTCCAACAATTGGACCACCTTACCACAACTAGCAACCAATAAAAACTCAACGAAATTTTGACCAATAAGATGAGGACACTTGGAGAGATACCATTGGCCCTTATAAATACAATAAACTATCCAGTCACCCTGCCCAGCTAGTGTATGGAATTCCCAGTCAGTAGTCTTGCAACCCATTTGCAATTTTTTTTACCTGTTTGGGAAAACAATCAGAACATGATATCAGGAGCATACGATTTCGGTTTTGAGCAATTCAAGTTGCGTTGGATTCAGGTTGTCAAGATATATTCACCAGTATAGGTTTCGAGCACTTTTTAACACTTAATTTTGAGCACTTTACTGATCCCTTGGATCATGGAGCAATATAATGAAGCACTTATCCAAGGAGGAAGAGGAAATGGAAGAGGAGGATATGGTGGTTGATGAAAAGGATATAATGGTCAGGTTTAAGGAAGATTCTATTATTTTACATGATGGAAAGAGGGCCACACAACACCTAGTTATCCATTGAAAGACAATACCAACTTATGTTTTTTCAATATGCACGGTCTGGGCTATCACTCATTAGACGATTTCCCTAAAATTCTTGAAAGGTATTAAATATGAGAGTTGCCAATTTATTACATTCTGTCCCAAAATAGGATACTATATACCTAAAAAGCTTCGATGTTGTCACTAGGTCTTCTGTGGGTCAAGAAACAATTTTCAGAATTAATGAATCCTTTGACCTACTAAACATACTACTAAATAACTGAATACGCAAGTTTAGAATGACACTATGGAAAAAGAAATCAATTTTTTTCAGAAATGAAGTCAACACACTGAAACCAACAAAGCATACTTTACTCGAGGAATTTCTGGAATTACTAAAAGAGGAATAATTTGAACTAGTTGTCTTGTCGAACTTTTAAATCTATTAAAAGACTCAATGAAAGTAGAAATTAGTGCAAAAACTTGTGCCAACATTTGCAGGGAAAACATTTAGATGATCATGGCCCCAAGTCAACTTATAAATACATGGATATATGGTGAAACAAGTTGACCCGGGATTGTAATTAAATATACTTTTGAGAAGCAAGGATTAATTTTGGTAGACCATCACTTCATAGGACGAATAACTATCTTAAATTAACTAACTTGAAGTTCATTGAGCCAATAAAAAAATGTGACAATTTAAAACATTGATTATGGGAATTCCAACCTTTGTTGACTTCAATATTATCGACTTAGCTGATGGAATTATACCTTATCCAACTTTTTTTGGGAGACCATGGGGTCAAAGGATGAAAGCCACAATATTTTTAGAAAAATGACATAATTATATTAAAGGGTGATAACAAGAAGATAATTATTACTCTTGACCCCAACAAAGGAAAACCCTGGGTTGAACTATGGGAAGAAGATTCAAGGACAAGGATTCTATATCAAGTCTAGCACGAAGATTGTAAGAGCCCCTCATTGAATTTCCATGTTAAAAAAAATAAGACCAAGGTCATGGACATGTATTCCAAGCTGAATGTTGGGAAAAACATCCTAGGGAGTGTTCATCTGGTTTATTATGGCTAAGGAAATTGGAAAATGCATTGGCAAAGGCTTTGAAAAGGCAAAGAGGCATTAATTGGCATTTTATTTATGAAAATAATGGAAAATATGAGAAAAGGAAGGTGAAAGGTCATAGATTTGCATGAGGAGGAAATTGAAGAGAAAATAAATGAAGAAAATAGAGGCCTCAATGATAAAAAGGCTTCTGAGGATCAATTCATAGACTTTTGATAGTTCTATGGTGGAGCTCTCTCTACTCTCTCTCTCTCTCTCACTTAGAGCATTCTTGGAGCACTCTAACATTGGAGAAAGGAAGGCAAAGGAAAGAAAAGAAATCAAAGGGAAGTAAAGATCAAGCAAGGAAGAGTTGGATCAAGTGGCTATAGCAAGATTAATTGCACGTATCGAGTTGCATATATGATTTCCTTGTTGCTTTTGGTATGCATGGTATATGCATGTGTGTATTTGGTTCTCTTGTTGTCATTGGCATGGGTTTTTCTAGGGGTGAAAATGGGTTTTAGCCTTGTCTTGCCATTTCTGGATAGCCATGGCGCGATGAGGTTATCTAATTTGGTTGAGTCGGATTTCCATATGGTTTGGAACTAGGTGAGGTGGTCTCAGGAAAATTCCCAAGGGCCTAGGAATCCCTTGACTAGTAATGGCGAGATACACAGTAAAGCCTGAGGGTGGATATGGGAGAATTCCTCAAGGTACCAGTGAAGAAATATAGAGGCATCCATGCCTATTTAGGGCCTAGTGATCCCATGACCGGTTTTGGTAGGATTGCAGTAAATCCTGGTTGTATAGGTGAGGGTTTCAGACCTATAAATCCCTTGGCTGGTAATGGCAGGATATGCGGTAAAGCCCAAGGACTAGTTGTTTTTTTGTGAGTCCCGCATTCATGCTTGGAATATGACATGGGGATGATTGGCTAAAATAAATATTTGGTTCAGCTCAATCTATGGTCATGTGGTATGTGGAATTCTCTGACTTGGATGGTTTTTGAATATGTTAATAAGAGTTCTTTTCCTCTTGTATTTCATGAGTATTTATACTTGTTATTATGTGGCTTTAATGGATGTTCTATCATTGTTATTATTATGGTTATATGTTGGTTATAAGCATGGTTTTATGACATACTTTAGCTATGGATCTCATCATGTTTTGATTAGTAAATGCATGGCTAATGAATGTATGACCTAATAGATGATAATGCATCTATTGTGAGAGGTCATCAGACCTTCTTGACGATTCTCAGATAAGTATGAGATCAATTTTTTCATAGATGCATTCATGACCTGTAGATTACATGTACATGATGTGTTTGACATAATGATTGTCATGGTTAGGCCTAGTTAGGTCAAGTTCTTATCTAATTTTTGTATTGATTGATTTGTCCTAGTGTCATTCATTGTTTTGGAATGTTTCATTAAGTTATGGGAAGTGGTATGGAGACTAACCCTGAAAAAGTGCCTCAAATATCACGGTCACAAGCATAGAATTAGGTGAAAAATCCTATAGTCACCCCCTTACAAGACTATTCATGCAACTGGAGGGTTACAATCGAATTTATGTAGTGCTTTGTCAATTTTTTGGAGTATAGGACACTAAAACAGAGGTTTAACTCAGGGTCATGGCACCTCGAAGGGTGGTTTAGCCCTTTGGAGTCCTGTAGCACCTAAGGGAAGTTAGTAAAGTTTGGGTTTGTTGATTCCTCTTCCTTAAGGTGATATAGGAGGTTGAATCATATCATAGTAACTCCTCATCACATGTTTACCATGGCAGGGTGGTGAAAGTGGGTAGATATGGGAGGTGTGGTTATAGAGTGGTATCAGAGTGAGTTGCGCTCTCTTTGGTTGATTTATGATACCACAGGGTGGTACCAGAGCGTGTATATCTTTGGGTGATATCTGATACCACAAAGTGGTATCCTAGTGGGTTTCCATTCTCTTTGGGTGATATGTGATACCACAAATTGGTATTAGAGTTTGCACGTTCAAACACTTGGACTGGATGGGTGGAATTTGTTTGTCATGCATGCAAGTTAGTCGTCCATGTGATTGTTATGCATGCATTGTGATAGTCATTGTATGCTGCTTGTGTCATCATGACGTTGTTGGTATGTTATGATGTTGATGTGTTGGCTGAGATAGAGCAGGAGATGCAAATTATCAAAGTGAGCTTGCAACACTAAACCTCAGGTTAAGAGAAAATCGTCATACATGTTTCTATGTTGGGCATGTAGATATGTTGGTTGATGGTTGTTATATGCATTATGGTTATGTATATGCCTGTCCTTCTATTGTTTTTGTGGTTACATGCATAATAGATGATAGTTGTTCAGTTCATTCATATGCACATACATTAGATAATCATGTATGGTAGTTAACTTGTTGTTATATGCATTGCAGTCACACACATGATGATTATGGTCATTACAGTTAAGATCTTGATGTTATTATTAATCATGCTAATTTTGATTGGCTTGTGAAAATGGTTATGGTTATGACATGTAGGTATGAGTTGATATACTTGTGATATTGTTTCATACTAATCTGGACTGAGTGTTCAGATGTGATAGCCTCCATTGGGATACATAGAGGTATGAGTTGATTATGTTGTCTATTTGGTTTTTCTAACATGGTATGTTTACAGGTTGTTTGAATGTTTGATTAATTGCATGATATGAGTATGTGCCTATAAAGTTGCATGAAGGAATAATCTTTTTTTTAAGATGGTTGTACTAACACAATGTGTTGAGATAGTTGATATGTACTTGAGTGCAAGTGGGTGCTAGTTGTAGTATTATGAATAATGATAGTGAATTAATTATGACATGACTGTTAGTCTTGGTGAAGGTTGATTTGAAACTAATAGATATAATTTCTTGATTTTTGGAACATGTGACTAACATGTGTGAACAGTTGCAGGGAAACATGTTTGATATTAGGATGGAAAGGTAATAGTTGATTTGTTTATATAAATAACAATTGGGTGATGTGTTAACATTTAAAAAGACTCATTGCAGCAAGGAAAAGTTAAAAGAAAGGAAATTGGTGAGAATTCCTTTGGGTATGTTTGGAAACTGCAATTCCAAATGAATGAGTGCTTTGCATGAATATAGGAAGTCTTATTAACCTTGATTTTGTCAAACATTGCGTGGATATGTGATATAGTCATGAACATGTATTTGACATGTATAAAAATTGGTTTCTAGTTATGGATGGATTTGTCAAGGAAATTGAGTCCCTTGAAAGATTATATGTGTAAGTGTTTAGTTACAAGGAATTGTGCTTGGCACAACAAGGTAAGGTAATCAATAATCAATATATTGTTATATTGATTTATACACTAAGTATTATGTTTTTATGGTAGTATGATGTAGGTATTGCATGGAAAAAGGGACTGGCATGGAATATTGGAGAAGGCTTAGTTTGAGCTTTCCCTTGGAAGCATTGAGAACCCATGGGGATTGACTCATGGTGTTTGTTGCTAGTCTTTTTCTTTCGATATTTTGTGATTTTTTTATGCTTGATTTGCAGTTTTGATTCAGTGTCTAGCATGGCCATGCTACTTTGTTTTTGGTGTCATATTTATATTGGTTTTTCTTGGTTTTCTTCTTGTTTGTTTCTTTTTCTTATATTTTATGTTTTGAGGGCCTTGAGAATTGGTTGGGAAAGAGGAAAATTAATGGAGCTAGGGGACAGTCGAATAAAGCCCAATAGGTAATATACAACCTGAATGAAGCTCGGTGCATGAGTAAATGGAAATTGAAGGTGAGAATAAGATGGCCAGTTGGATTGGTTGGGTCCATTGGTGTAAGTCAACGGTGGCATGACAATCATGAGGAAGGAAATGAGAAAGGTGAAGTAAATGGCTTTAAGGCATCAAATGCCTTGGCTATGTTGGGAAATGTTGTTCTCAACATTGTGCATGGATAAAGGAAGTTATATTAACCTTGACCTTATGATATTTGGTAATTATGTTGTGATCATGATCATGTTGATGTATATGTATGTATACATGTATGTCTATATGTCGTTGTCTAATAGGGTCGTCAGGGATCATGTTGTATATATGGTGTTCTGCACATGTTGTATGTGTGGTACTGTGTACATATAGTTTTATGTATGTTGCATATGCGGTATTGTGTGCATGTTGGATATGTAATGTTGTGTACATGTTGGATATGCGATGTTGTGTGCATGTTGGATATTTGGTGGTGTGCACATATAGTTTTGTGTGCGTGTTGTATGTGTGGTGATGTGTACATATGGTGCTATGTGCATGTTGTATATGCATTGCTATGTACATATGGTGTGGTGTGCATGTTGTACATGTTTTGTTGTGTGCATGTGGTGCTATGTACATGTGGTGTTGTGTGCATGTGATTTTGTGTACATGTTGTTTAGGTGGTGTTGTGTACAGGTCATGTACGTGGTGTCGTGTACATGTGGTGTTATGTACGTATTATGGATATGGTGTTGTGTACACATTGTGCAGGTGTTTTTTGTACATGTGGTGTTGTGTACACATTATGCAGGTGGTGTTGTGTACATGTTGTGCAGGTGGTGTTGTGTACATGTGGTGTTGTGTACACGTTGTGCAAGAAGTGTTGTGTACAATTGATATTGTGACATATTGTACATGTTGTGTTGTATACATGTGGTACTATGTTATGTGTATTCTGTAGTCATTGTATTATGACATGTGTATTCATTTTGTTGTACTTTGTGTACGTAAATGTATTATTTTGTACATTGGGTGTAGGTGTATGTATTGCGTTGTGGTGTATACTGGGTGTAGGTGTATTTGTTGTGTGGTACACTAGGTGTAAGTGTATGTGTTGTGTTGTAGATTGGGTGTAGGCGTATGTGTCGTGATGTATACCAAGTGTAGGTTTATGTGTTGTGTGGTACATCATGTGGGTGTATGCATGTTATGTACATTCTATGTATGTGTACATGATCGAAGAGAAGAAAAGGCATTGGGTGCTTACTGAGGTTAGAAACTGATCCGATGTGCATAAGGAAAGGGAAAAGAACAAAGTTAGAATTGAAGGACCAATTGAAGGATAAGTATTAGTATCTAATTTTAGTTTGAATTATGCATGTGATCTATGACTATGATTTATGATGGTTACATGTGATATATGATGTTGATGATGATGGTTGTGTTTTGAGCTAACTGGATGTGATATGCGTTTTGACCTATCTGGATGTGATATGCTTATACAGGATGATTTGATCGAAGAGCTACTTTGACTTGTTGTAACTAGGAGTAAACAAAATTGTAGGTGTACCATAATGATGAGATACAACAATGAGGTATGATTTGAGATTATTTCAATTCATTTTGAATCTAATGGAAATTATGTGCTTGGTGTGGAGTACTAAAGAAGGTATGTTTTTGGTAATTATTTCAGCATCTTTTCATTAGAACTTACAAACCTTTTGCATCATGAACTAAGAAAACGATAAGGAATTGTAATAAAACATGTGAGATTAATATGCAAGACGAAAGCACTGACAATTGTCATTTCCTTATGCAGGAGGAAGGAAAAATGAGAAACTGTCGTTCCAAAGGAAAGGAAAAGGACGGGGTAACTGCTATCCCTTTGACGGGGAACCGTATGCAAACAAGGCAAAGCAAATCAAAGCGAATCAGCCCTGGAAAGGAAGTGGAGATATCGGCTCGGCGCAGGAAAGAAAAGAGATGACTGAGGACTAACAGTTCAGCGAATCCCTCAGGATCCTTGATCCTGAGGGATCGCTGCTTTAACTATTTCTGCACTTAGACATCTCCGCCTTCACCATTATAAAAGGGGAAGCACTGTTAGCTTAGGAGAGAGAATTGGTTATGTTTTTATGTAATTTCCTTTAATATCAAAACTTTGATCATCGATTCTCGTTAAGAACTGATCTATTGTAATTCCGCTTTATGCATTAATACAAACTTGGTTACTATTTCATCTTTGAGTCTGGAATAACTTCAAGTGGTGTACCCCTGGAGGCTAAGGGCCCAACCCTGGAGGACACTTTCTCCTGTACTATTACGTTTGGTTTATGTGTGGTTTGCTTATCGACATTATTTGGTAATCTGATGTGTTTTGAAAGTTTACATCACATGCTCTGTTATGTTTAATTTATTAAGGTTTCTGAAGACAGAACTATTGTATTGACTCTGCATCGTATCACTGTTCTTTTAGGTGTTGATATAATACTGCTAGCCTTTACAGAATACTGTTGTTGTTTAATTACAAAGCCTTTGTGTTGTGCACTTGTTCATTAAACATCACGGAATCCATCTTGGAAGTTATGTTCTTTGCGATTGTTGGATCTATAAACAATGCTGTTCTATTTTGAAATGTAGTCGTACTCTTTGTAACTGAGATTGATAACTGGATCAGATTACTATTAAAGTGTGTTGTGTGTATATATGGTTTTCAAGCGTTGTTCTATAATTCATCATTAATCAATGTTGTTCCATTTTGGTGTGTTATTCAATCCGTCTTTAAGAGTGAAGGATTGCCGTTTGATTCCTGTAGATTACGATTAGTGCATTTGATCTTATAGACTAAGGTGTTACTGCTTGTTAGACTTAGTTGCTGTTCTATTTCTTAATTGCTATTCCATTTCAGGTTTGCTGTTCGATCTCTTAACTGTTGTTCCATTTCAGGTTTGATGTTCTATTTCTTAATTACTATTCCATTTCTTATCTACCGTTTCATTTCCTGTCATTTGTTATTTTGGTATGAAGAACGATCTCAGGCTGTAGTGAGCATTGACATCTACTGTGTGGCTCCTAGATCCATGATCTGTTCTCTGGTTTCCTTTTCCATCAGTTTACAAAGGGATGGGTTATTGCTACCGAACCCTTGACTGATAAATTGCTTAGTTTTCTAAATGTGTGGTTTAATCTTTTGAAGTAGTTAGCTGTAAACAAGCATCCGTTTACTCTTGTATTTTCGAACACTGTGCTACTAGCATTACTCTGGAAAATGATAGCCTTAGATTAAGACACTCTTTGAAATAACAAAACATTCCCGGATTGACATATTAATGTGAGGTAATTAGAGGTGAAAGAGACCCTTTTTATAGCTCCACATTTTGGCACCGTTGTCGGGGAAAGAGTGTAGCCATTTGTTCTTTTTTTTCAGAGTAGTGTACGAACCTGCTAGGGAAGAATTGGGTTTTGAAAATAGAAGGTAAGAACCTACATGTGTAGCATGTAACAACCCTGCTCCTCTGCCCGCTTTTCTATAGATTTGCTGCTGTTTTGTTTGGTTAGAATCTAGTAGTTAATTTGTGTGCATGACTAAGTAGAAAAAGTCAAAAGAATTCCAAACCTCTACCCAAGCCAGAAAAAGCTAAGGGGCCAGTGACCCTTGGCCAACCAACCTTCATAGATGAAATCTTCAAGAAAGCAGAATCTCAGCCCTCAGTAGGACCCAGAAAATTTATTTCTAAACAGCCTACTAGTTCCCTTCAGGCCACAGGATCACCATCTGTAGCCTTTGCTGAGGTGCATAGTCAAACTGAAGAGTAGGACTTTCAAGAAATCGAAAATTCTACTCCAGAACTATTGCAGGAAGGGAATTTTAGTAATCTTTGTGAAGGAGGAGGAGAGATAGGGGAAACCAAGGAACCGAGATCCCCTCTTGAGACAACTCAGCCATTGAACAACCCAGACAAGGGAAGTGCTGCAAAAATCATTTTTGAAGAAACTCAATCTCCTCAGACATTAGGCACTCTCATTATCCCAGATAGAGGAAGTGCTATTAAAACTATTCCTGTTAAAGCCATTCCCCCTCAACCTAGGAATACCCTCCTAGATATCCCAGAAGGTTATTGGCATATATTCAACCAAATGGCTCAAAACCAGCCAAACACCCAAACCTCTACATTAGAATACCCCATAGTGGATTCTACAACAATGCGCCTATGAAAACAATCCCTCTTCAACATATCCCTACATTCCATGGTCTTACATCAGAAGACTCGGATGCATTTCTATTTGAATTTGATGTGCTGTGTAGGGGATATGATTACACCACCGACCCCCAGAAACTGAAACTATTTCCCTCTACACTAAAAGGGGTTGCTTTAAGATGGTTTATGGGATTAGGTGGCGGGTTTATAAATAACTGGGATCAAATGAAAGAGTCTTTTCTAAAAAAATATCAGGGCTATTGCAGGTCTAGAGAAATGAAGGAAGAAATATTCCAGATAATAGCTAGACCAAACGAAACATTAGAGGAGTATGTGGAACGTTTTCAGTATAATCTACAAAGATCTCCTTATGCATCACTGCCTTTACCTGATAATGTGTTAAAAACAACATTAATAAGGGGCATGAAGGAACAATGGATTGAAACATTAAACATTATGGGAAAATGAGATATTTATCAAGAAAGTTTTGCTGACATTATTGATTTATGTATCAGGAGGTCAAGAGGCAGCACAAGATTAAAACCGGCAGAACATGATTGGTTTGTAAGAGATAATAAAATTTTGACAGAAGGAGTAACGCGTGTAGAAATTGAAAATTTATTGGAAAATTTTAAAACTGATATACTAGGGACAGTAACTACACAACTTGATATTATGCAGGCCAAACAGAAGCAAATGGAGGCAGAACAGAATTTGGCAATCTTCTGTCCCCGATGCAGGAAAAAGCATAGCCATAAGGAGTGTCCACTCGATGCATTCCAAACATGCGCCATATGCACAAAAGATCACCTTATGGAAAGCTGTCCCTCACTTCCTGGATTGAAAGCAGTATATAAGGAAGCAGAAGAAGAGCCAGAATCGGTGTATTTGCTCAACCAGCGCCATCAGTGGCAGTCGCGACAATCTGGTATGTTTCCAAACCCAAATTCTTCTTTTCAGCCTCCGCGGTATAATTCTCAACAATATAATATGTGGCAAATTCAATTTCAATCCCTGTTTCCAAATTGGTCACCATAGTCGTTTCCTTCCTCAACCCCGTGGCTGAATCAGGCAAGCCAACCTGGTTGGCCAAATCTTCCTTATACCCCACCATATTGGTAAAGTAACGCATACCCACCATAATGGACTCCTCCTACTTCACAAAGTTTAGCCTGGTAGACAAACTGGCAGAGACCGATGCATCAGCCAGTAGGAACCATTCCGCTCCCTCAACCTACACTACCAGCCTTACAACAAAATCCCTAGTCTAATCTGAGACTGCAACTCCCAGCCCAACCCAACCCCAATCCAAATAATAGGCCGGTCCAATCTGTCGAAATCATAGAAAAACTAGAAATAGGAGCCGATTTGAGGAAATGTAATGATCTTCAGTTAAGATCTGGGCGTATTATTGAAACCGAGGGAGATAAGACAGTTTAGGTTGAAAATCAGTTACCTAGAGAACATCTGTCACAAGAAGAAGATGTGAATAAACAACAAACTCATAATCAAGCATCCACATCCTCTCCCCCATTCCCAGAATGATTAGTCATACCTCGACCTATATAATATCCCGATTTTGACATTCTGGGAGAATTACAAAATTTGTACATAAAAATTCAATTCCTCTAAGCCATTCAAGACATCTCGATATACGCAAAAACTATCAAATAATTGTGTATAAAGAAACCAAGGAGGAATATAACAAATAATCCAAGAGTCCAAGTAGTCAGCACTCTATCTGACTTATTATCAGGAAAAGAAACACCCATTAAGTACGAAGACCTAGGAAATCCAATAGTAACTATGCAAATTTATGGTCAGACCCTTTCCAATGCCTTAATTGATCTAGGAGTTGCAATCAATATCTTAACAACCACTACTTGCCAAAAGCTAGGTATTACATCTATAGAACCCACTTCTACCTTGCTAGAATTGGTTGACTGATCTGTGGTTAGGCCAGAGGGCACACTACATGATGTCATGGTCTTTGTTGACTCCTGGGAATATCGAACCGATTTTCTGATAATAAATCCCAAAACCCGACTTGATGGACATCCATTGATTTTAGGTAGACCTTGGCTTGCCACTGCCGATGCTTATATTGGCTGTCAGCAAGGAAATATGACCATAACCAGAGGAGCAGATATCAAGAACTTAATTCTATACCCTCCAACGCAGCCAAGTGTCACAATAGTCAAAACTAATAGGCACCCTGTATCATACCTTACTGATAACATTAGATCTCCAATAACTATACAAGAGGCACTTGATTTCAAATACCAAACAAAAGACGATGCCATTAATAATTTCATTAGTCAAACTGAACTCACATCCCGCACACAATGTCACATGATAAAATCAACATTTGATAGTGAATTAGAGGACGATCCTCTTAAAGATACACATGATCATACAATACATGTTACCTCTGTTGCAAATAGTAAAATTGTGGAAATTCAACCGGGAAAAACCTTAAACATTAATGCCAACCTCACATCTGAACAAGAAATGAAGCTCCTCCATGTGTTAAGGAAATATAAAGAAGAATTTGCATGGGACTACCCTGATATGAAAGGAATTGACCCCCAGTTATGTACACACCACATTTATACAGAAAAAGATGTGAGACTTGTTCGTCAGCCTCAGAGGAGACTAAATCCTCATCTAAAAGATGTGGTAAAAGCTGAACTTCAAAAACTTTTAGATGTCAATTTCATCTATCCTACCTCTGATAGTAAATGGGTCTCTCCGCTTGTGGTGGTACCAAAAAAGAATGGGAAATGGAGAATCTATGTGGACTACAGAGATCTAAATAAAGCAACACAAAAAGACCACTTCCCTCTCCCATTCATCGACCAAGTATTAGACACTTTGGCAGGAAAGAAATTCTTTTCTTTCCTGGATGGCTTTAGTGGATAGAATCAGATTCAGATTGCCCCTGAAGACCAAGACAAAACTACATTTACTTGTCCTTGGGGAACATTTGCCTACCGAGTTTTACCTTTTGGCTTATGCAATGCTCCTGCCACATTCCAAAGAGCTATCCTTATGATTTTTGCAGACTTAATAAATGAAGGACTTGAAGTATATATGGATGACTTTACACCATACGGAGATGATTTTGATCCAGCACTGGATACACTAGAAAAAGCCCTACAACGCTGCATTGCTACCAGGCTTTGTTTAAGCCATGAAAAATGTTATATGATGATGACAGAAGGACTTATCCTAGGACACTATATTTTAGCAGCTGGCATTTAGGTAGACCCAGCCAAAATCCAAATACTTTTGCTTATTCCCACTCCTACCACTCAAATAGAGGTACGCAGTTTTCTTGGATTTTCTGGTTATTACAGGAGGTTTATAGAACATTATTCACATATTGCTGCACCTTTGTATGCACTAACTGGTAACGTTGATTTTATTTGGATAGAAAAATGTGAACGTGCTTTCAAGGACCTGAAGAAGCTCGTATCCACAGCCCAGTCCTTCGAGGACCAAATTGGGATTTTCCATTCCACATATCATCTGATGCTTCAGATACAGCCATTGGAGCGGTCCTTGGGCAGGAAGAGGATAAAAAACCATACGCAATTTATTACATCAGCAAAAAATTTATCCCCTGCTAAATTAAACTACACTGTTACTGAAAAAGAATTTCTAGCTGTAATACATGTTGTCAATAAGTTCAGACATTACATTACTGGATATCATGTTATCTTGTACACAGATCATTCTGCCATAAAATATTTAGCAAACAAGCCTATCACAAATGATAGAATAACTAGATGGCTGATTTTATTGTAGGAATTTGATATTACAATCAAGGATCGACCTAAAAAAGAAAATCCTGTAGCCGATTTTCTCTCAAGAATGCCAAAGCCAATTGATGCAACAGCAATTGAAGATCAATTTTCGGACGAGCATCTGTTTGTTGTGGCTGTTCAAACACCCTGGTATGTTGATGTTGCCAATTACCTAGCAGTAGGTAAACTACCAAAGCATCTAACCCCTAATGAGCGAAAACAGATTGTTCAGCGGAGTACTCGATTTTCTTGGATTGGGGGCTATTTGTTCCACACAGGGACAGACATGCATATCAGGAGATGCGTTCGAGAAGATGAAATCTTTGACATTTTGATAGCCTTCCATGATGGACCATGTGGTGGACATTTCGCTGATCACAGAACTGGACATAAAGTGCTACAAACAGGGAATTATTGGCCCACTATTTTCAAATATGCAAAGAAATTTGTCCAAGCCTGTGACAGTTGCCAGAGAGCAGGATGCCCTGGTCAATCAGATGAGATGCCTCTGAAACCACAGCTAGTCATCGAACCATTTGAGCGATGGGCTCTTGACTTCGTTGGACCAATTAACACATCATCAATCCAGAAAACATATATTTTGGTGGAAACAGAATAAGTCACCAAGTGGGTTGAAGCAGAAGCATTGCCAAGAGCTACAGAGGACTCTGTCATACAGTTCCTGTTCCATCTATTTGTACGTTATGGCCTTCCAAGAGAGATAATTACAGACGGTGGACCACAGTTTGCTGGGAATAGAATAGCTGCAACACTCAACAACTATCATGTCTAGCATAAAATCACTACTCCATACCACCCACAGGCAAATGAGCAGGTAGAAAGCAACAATAAAATAATAGAAGCAATCCTAATGAAAACCATTGCATCACACAGACATGATTGGGCTTCCAGACTACCTGAAGCACTGTGGGCTTACAGAACAATATGGAGAAGTACCACTGGTTACTCACCTTATCAATCAGTGTTTGGAAAACAACCCATTTTCCCCATAGAATTCGAAATCCAAACATTACGGGCAGCACAGGAAGTTTGCTTAGATCTAACTGAGGCACAGATTAATCGATTACAACAGATCAATGAGCTGGATGAAATTAGGCTCTCTACACTTCAAAACACTGTCCTGATCCAACAGCAGTGAGCTAAATGGCATGATTCTCTCATTAAAAATAAAGTCTTCCACGAAGGTGACTGGGCTCTTTTGTACGACTCCAGGTTTCAGGACTTCCCCGGGAAACTCCAGACTCGTTAGTTGGGACCATACGAAATCCAGAAGGTACATGACAATGGTACCCTTACTCTAATCACTATTGACAGTTCTGGATATGCCTTCAAGGCAAATGGCCACCGAATTCGTCTCTATCACAAACCACTCACTCGGGAGTCCTTCTGTCAGCAGCTACGCCGAGACTCAGATATGGAGATTTTGGGGGAGGAAGAGAAGTCTTCCTCACCTGTAATTCATTAAGGAATTGATTTCTTTTTACAGTTTGTACATAATTTCTTTTCTTGAATCATTTTTGTATATATTTTTGAATCAACATTTTGCTGTTACTATTTTTTCTATTCCTTTTTTTTCAAAAGAACATCATCTTCTTCTGGCTATTCCTTTTTCAAAAGAACAGCCCCCTTTGGATCAGTCGTCATTTTGCTGTAATTTTGTTCTTTTTCTTTATTTCTGTGTTTTGTTGTTCCTTTTCCAAAGGAACAACATTTTTTATTTCTGTTGTTCCTTTTCCAAAGGAACGACATTTATGTGTTTTGCTATTCATTTTCCAAAGGAACAACATTTTCAATTTCTGTTGTTCGTTTTTCAAAGGAATGGCATTTGCTTGTTTTGTTGTTCCTTTTCCAAAGGAACCGCGTTTTCAATCTTTGTTGTTCCTTTTCCAAAGGAAAGAAATCTGTGTGTTTTTGCTGCTCCTTTTCCAAAGGAACAACATTTTCGATTTCTGTTGTTCATTTTTCAAAGGAATGGCATTTGCTTGTTTTGTTGTTCCTTTTCAAAAGGAACAACATTTTTTATTTCTGCTCTTCCTTTTCCAAAGGAACGACATTAGTGTGTTTTGCTGTTCCTTTTCCAAAGGAACAGCGTTTTTGATTTATGTTGTTCCTTTTCCAAAGGAATAGAATTTTTGTGTGTTTTGTTGTTCCTTTTCCAAAGGAACAACATTTTGATTTATGTTGTTCCTTTTCCAAAGGAACGGCATTTGTGTGTTTTGCTGTTCCTTTTCCAAAGGAACAACATTTTCAATTTCTGTTGTTCCTTTTCCAAAGGAATGACATTTGCTTGTTTTTATGTTCCTTTTCCAAAGGAACAACGTTTTTTATTTCTGTTGTTCCTTTTCCAAAGGAATGGCATTTTGTGTGTTTTGTTGTTCATTTTCTAAAGGAACGGCATTTTCGATCTTTGCTGTTCCTTTTCCAAAGGAACGAAATCTGTGTGTTTTTGTTGCTCCTTTTCCAAAGGAATAGCATTTTCAATTTCTGTTGTTCCTTTTTCAAAAGAACGGCATTTGCTTTTTTTGTTGTTCCTTTTCAAAAGGAACAACATTTTCGATTTTTGTTGTTCCTTTTCCAAAGGAACAACATTAGTGTGTTTTGTTGTTCCTTTTCCAAAGGAACAGCATTTTTGATTTCTGCTGTTCCTTTTCCAAAGGAACGGCGTTTCTGTGTGTTTTGTTGTTCCTTTTCCAAAGGAACAGCATTTTCCATCTTTGTTGTTCCTTTTTCAAAAGAATGGCATTTGCATTTTCTGTTGTTCCTTTTTCAAAGGAACAGCATTTGTGGTCTTTTGTTGTTCCTTTTCTCAAAAGGAACACCACTTGCATGCTTTGTCTCTCCCTGTGAAACATCTTGTTCCTTTTGCTGTTCTAAATTAAGGATGATTATTGTTCCTGTTCTTTCAAGTCTTTTAGAATACAGCTATGCACTTATGCAATGGATACAAAATCACAACATACTGAAATCAATCAATCATAAATCACTATATTTATAAGAAATTGCCCTGAATTGGTAAGAGGACAGAAGGAAGGACATGCTTATTCATCATCTTTTACTGTCATTGTTCTACTAATTCTGCTCTGATTGGTTATCTGTATCATGTTGGTCCCTTTTAATCCTCTTTGATTATTATTCAGGAATAAGAGCAAAGGGTTTATATCTTCCTATTGAGATGTTAAGACTTCTTCCACCAGTCCTACTCTTAAGGAGTGTTGAACCACCCTTTGTGTATAAATAAGGAAAGTACTTTATGAAAAAGAAAGAAAAAAGAGGAAACATGACTTATAAGTTGTCAAATGCAGGATAGGGGGTTTCATTAAGAGCTAGCCTACCATGATCATGAGGACGAAAGCGAAGTGGCATTCCCACTATGGCCACCACACCAAGGATATGGCCCAAAAGGTATATCAAATAAACAACCCTTGGAACAGGAGGTCTCATCACGAGCTGACCTGCCCACTTTTCGCTCCTTCCTCGTGAATGGCATTAGGGCAAACTGGTCACCAAGCCAGCATGATGGCCTGCATTTTGACATTACACAACATTTCCTAAGCATACACAAAGGATCATGGTTCCATGGGTGAAATAAACAACTCTGCCAAGGTTATGGACACCTATCGGCAGCAGAGCACTGTTAATGGTATTGAAGTCACATTATTTACACCAATAGGTAAGTTATTAGCACCCTTATGTTTCTTATGCCTTAGTAATCAATTATATATTATTTCCTAAACCATACAACGCATGAATATATATTATCACCAATCATGACAGAACAATTGACAATAACCGCATGAGACTCTCTATTTATAGCAAATGTCTTATCCCCAACCTTGCATCATATCACCGCAGTCTCTTACGTATTAAGCGACGCAACTCTACGCCTCGATTTCGGTAATTTGTTGCTTTTGTAAACATGGCATATTGCCATATGCTGTTCCTTAAGGACTCTGTTCCAGAGCGGGCGCAACTCCTTTATTTGACGACTGGGACAACCTATCACATTGTGGGGGGGAGGTTAACCTCATCATTCCCTGGATTACGTGTCAGCTCACTATTCGGGAAGTTGTGTACTGGGGTATAACATGGCTCAACGGTATACTATTTCTTTTTATTTTGATTTTTCTGCATGACTTGCTGTTCAAAGCCATTTCCATTGTATACTCTGCAGCATTAGAGTTTGAACGAGTCTTGCGTCTGTCAGCCTCTCTGTGTTTCAACAGCGCGAACAACTACCGTTCCATTGAGAGTTTTACAGCGAAACCATGGGAGGAAGATCGATTCGGAGAGAACCGCAAGTGTTAAGAGTCTCTGCTGCTGCCCGGGAAATCCTGGCAAGAGTAGGATGGCTGACTTATCTCAATCGCTTGCATGAGTCTAGCGAGACTGTGGCAATTGAATTCTTGTAGAACTTGCAAGAGGATCACTCCACAATGAGGGAGAGACGCATAGCAGTCACCAACGACATAATCGCAGAAGTCTCAGGACTGCCAGCCACTGGACCTGTATGGACGTTAAAGAAGGAGAGATTGCAGAAGATTATAAAAATCTTCTAGGATGAAGGCCAGAGACTAAAAATTAGAGGAAAGGGGGTTCTCCCAATAGCACTAGGAGAGTTGTGGGCGGAATTGGCGAAGACCACTCAAAGCTACATCACCTATGAGGGCAGAAAAGATGTGGTAAGACCACGACATCTTAAACTCTTAGTTGTACTAAAACAAAAATGCTCTGTAAATTTACCTGCATTGTTGAATTCATTACTTCATGACGTTGCACGGAGCATAAAAAGGGCACAACATGTATAGTCAGTTGTTAGTCATCATGGGTTGATTTGGTTGATAGTCAGCCATATCCTCACCCAGCAGCAGAGCAACTGGGAAGAGCTAATTTCCATGATAAATGGGGGATTGACCACACCATCCCCAAAACGAAAACATGTCACCAGCACACCCGAGCATCTAGAAAAACAGAAACATGTCGCTAGCACACTCGAGCATCCAGAAAAACAGAAACATGTCACCAGCACACTTGAGCGTCCAGAAAAACACAGGAAATCAACAAAGCGTAAACAGGCCACCAACACACCCGAGCAACCAGAAAAATGCAGGAAATCGGTCTGGCTAGTATGGCTACGAGGGGGGCTAGAGAAGCCCCAAGATAGCACCAGCCAGCCGATAGAAATAGAAGATGAGCAACCCCCACAGCCAGAAAAGGAAGACAATGAGAAAGAAATGAAGGAAGAGGAGGCAGAGCAATCTGAAGAAGAAGAAGAAGAAAAAGAAGAAGAGGCAGAGCAATCTGAAGAAGAATAAAAAGAAAAAGAGGAAGAAGACGAGAAATCTGAAGAAGAAAGATACAAAGAAGAAGAAGCCGAACAATCCGAGCAGGAGGAGGAAATGGAACAACAGGAAGGTAGCCCATTGCAGGACCCATTGGGAGAAGATGAATTGGTCAAAGTTTTGGCCAATATGGGCGAATATGGCCAACCTTCCAGTCCATCAGACCTCCATGCCGAAGCAAAACCCCAGGAGGAAAATGCACCCGAAGAATCACATGCAAAGGAGGTAGAAGAAGAGAATCTGCCTGTTCATGATGAAAAGATGATAGGAGATGCTGAATAGGAACAATCCGTTCCTAACCAGAAGACACCAGAAGAAATTCCGGAGGAAATAAGGGCAGAAAAAGAGATCGCCCAAGAAATAACAGAACCAGTTAGGGTTCTTGCCCCGGAACAGCCAGAGCAAAACAGTGAGGAAACATCCCCGGAAGAAAATTAGGAAATTAGTCATAGCCCAGGCCGCAGTGAACAACCTGCTGTTCCTTAGAAGGAAATTGTGGAAATTAGGGAATTGCGAAAGGAACAACAGAGATTACTGAACATAATGTCCAGCTCCACCAGCAGATTAGGATTCTAAAAGCAAGGCAAGGGGTAAAAAGGACTTCGGGAAGGAAAAATAGGGCCACTCCAACAAAACCCCTCAAGGCAAAGGGCAGAGGACCATAATCCATCCTGTTGTTCAAAACCCTGTCGAAAGCTAGGCTGCTGTTCCAAATGATGTTGAGAAACAAACTGTTGTTCCAATTGAAAAGGAACAGGAATGGACTGATATTCATGTTAAGATAGAAATGGATGAGATGTTGACCCATGATAAGGAAATTCAGATGAAGGCACCACTTTTGGGAGTGATAAGGGTTATGAACTCAAAGCAACGCAATAGGAAAGTTCAGGTAAAACTCTCGGCCTCCACTGCTGCATGGAAAAGGGATCCAAAAATAGTAACCCTACAAAAGGGTTTGAAGCAAGCTCAACAAGAAGCAGAAAATATTAGCAAGAAAACGGTCCCCCAAGAAAAGTATGAAGAGCTATAGCAGCAGCTAAGGAACATCAATCTATCTGAAAGCCAGACCTTTGAAGGGTGGTGAAGGGAACAAGAGAAAGTCGCGAAGGTAACTCGTAGGTTAGATGTAGTTATCAAGCAGATGGATACCTTATGTTCTTTATATAATGACGTCCTAGCATGTAGAGCCCCTACTAAGAACTATGCCTTGGTTTTAATGGAAAGATATTTGCAATTGAAAATAAAGGTTGTTAAAGTAGGTGCTCCCATACAAATTAACACCATCAAAGATTTTATAAACTGCTATAAGCATTACGGGTTAAAAGTTCAGAGACTACTGTATGAGTTTTATTTACATAACCTTGTACTAGAACAGGAGACCGAGCTGAACCCTGGCCCTTTTGTTGGGGATATTCAATTACAGGCATTTATTTCATTTGCGGTTAATCAAATTAAGTGGCTCAAAGCCTATAATGCTTTCCAAAGACAAGAAAACAGATTAGATTTATGGATAAGAGCTGAGCCTAGGGATCCAGTACAATTATGGAGAAAACATAGAAACCTCATGAAGACTCCAGGTGTAATTGAAGCATTAGGACCCATGCATGAGGCAATCATTCGGCAGGGATTAGAATACTTTTCCTCTATCAAAGACCCTACCATTGATGCAGCTAAATTCCGGTATCAACTATCTAATCCGAATATGAAGCTCAGGGAACCATTTAAGTATGAGAATTTTAAATTAGCTGCCAATCGCTTGCACCTCTATGGCGAAATCGTTTTGAGGGCAGGGCCATCCTGGTTAGGATATAGGTTCCGGAGTCCAATTATTTGGCACCCTGCACCTAGATACCAAGCCCTGTATGAGATGCCTGAGGGTCAGACGAGCCATTTCTTTGAATACCTAGTTACGCATCATGGCTGTAGGCCTTCACATGAGATCCCATCTCCATCCTACTCACTCACTGCCTTACACGTCAACTACAATGTTCTCATGAGGGCATGAAAAAGGGTAAGCAGGTGGGTGTGTGGAGTACCAAAGAAGGTATGTTTTTGATGATTATTTCAATGTCTTTTCATTAGAACTTACAAGCCTTTTTGCATCATGAACTCAGAAAATGATAAAGAATTGTAATAAAACATGTGAGATTAATATGCAAGACGAAAACGCTGACAATTGTCATTTCCTTATGTAGGAGGGAGAAAAAAATGAGAAGTTGTCGTTCCAAAGGAAAAGACAAGGATGGGTTAACCACTGTCCCTTCTGTTAGCCTCCTGCTGTAGCAGGTTACTCATATTTCATGATTGACATTTTTACAGACCAAATATGTCATACTTTGCATGCTGCAATGCTCCATATTTTCTTAACAGTCTCCAAGCGAAGAAGGCTACTCAGACTTTGTCTAACTGCTTTCCAAATTTTGATAAGTTATTCCAGCGTTGTACAATTTTCAGTTAAAGGGAGGTCCAAACAGCTTAATCTTGGTCTCCCTAGGTTTAAATTTCCTGTTTTAGAATATAG
>APFE031136676.1:0-10663 GCA_000404065.3 Pinus taeda | reverse complement strand
GGTAGTCTAAAAGTACTCTACCACAACCAAGCAGAAGAGGACATTGAAGTGTATCGAAACAAAGCTATAGAGGCACAGTCTCAATGATTAGTTCTTTGTATGTTTCTTTAATTTTTGTCAGACAGGTCTTTGGTGTGAGGCACGCCCCGATTGGCCTTAGCAGCACTGGTAATTTCAACTTCAAAAATCCCTGGCGTTTGTTGGATGGATTTCTCAATTTAGTGGGTTGCTGCCCAGAGGGAAGTATCGACACTAATTTTGGTTTCGGGTTCAGGAGTAGTGGCCAGAAGGCGATGGATGGGAATCTTGTCTTTTCTGGCAGTTGTGTTACCCCTTACTTCCCTTTTCGAGAGGCTAATCCCCTTACTGAGTGGTTTGTGGTTGATCACACTCCTCTCAAGCAGAAAGCAATTTTTGCGATTGGAAGTAATTCCATATTGCTTCTGACACGTGGTGAGGGGCCGGGATCGTAAACCACCCTTATCGCACACTAATGTTTGGTAACCTTGAACCATGTAATATCTCTATCATCCGTTGGATTTCATGGTATGGATCACGATCAAGAAGGATCGTGCAGTTTGGTGCGGTCGGGGTGTTAATCATTTAGTGCCTTCTCGTGGCGATATCCTCCTTCGCCGTCAGATTGAGAAAGTGGAATGGACGGTCTCGATTAAAGAGGCAAGTCTAGTGAGCATTAGTGTTGGCAAATATAAGGATTCTCAAAAGTTCGGTTAATCTTTCATCACAAACATTATTTGTATTCCAAAGGTTTCAGAGGTTATATGTGTTGGGTTGGGGGGACATGCCTTAGGCTGTTAGCACTCTCTTTTCGGAGTCCATAGTGCCTAATAGACGGTTGTAAACTATGGAAAATATTTTTGGCTTAATGATATAGAAGGAATGACTTTTGCTTCAGCAAAAAAAATAGAATTTATTTTAAAACAAAAAAAAAATCATTTTGGATTGTAGCACATTCCACAATCAAATTTCCTTCATATTTTTCTTTCATATTTCTATTAAAATACACTTAAATAGAGAACGTTTCTTTCATATTTCTATTAAATTAGACTTAAATATAGAACCCTATATTGTTTTTAGTCATTAGAAAGCATTTCTTACATATGCACTAAATGAAAAAAAACATTTCTTGCATATGCACTAAATGAAAAAAAACATGCATTCTCTCCATAGTAATGTTCCTGATGTTCAATTTATGTGATAGGCCATTACAACTTTTCTTTCACGGAATTATTTCCTTTATTTTCGTTGTAGATCATATTTCTTTTCTATTTTAATTAGGCATTTATTTCATATTATAAAAAAACATTAGTGAAATAAAAGTCCCATAATGCTCTTAGCATTTTACTTACATTTGAAAATTTCTTGTTGGGAGTTATTTGTATTTTTTGGTAATTCCTAGATTAAAGTATTTTGTTTTGTCTTTAAATATACATTTGAATTTTTTTTGTTTTGGAAATCTAATTTACATAAAGAAAAAGTTCATTTAGTCGATTACTTATTTTAAATCCATTATTTATTCCAAATTTTAAACTTTACCTATTTTTACTTTAACTTTTTTGCTTGAGTATATGTTTTAAATCAATTATTTACTTAATATTTTATGTTTCATTTATTGTATTTTATGTTACTTTTTAATCAGTTTTAATTTTAAGTACACATTGCATATTGGACACTTTTCGTATATGCTTGGTTCATGCCACCAAGGTTAGCCTAATAATTAACCACTTAATCTAATATATTTAGGCTTATCTGGACCAAACAAAAATATTTTAGCTAAGCTAGGAATTTGGAGAGTATAGGTTTTAAATCAATTATTTTTTTAATATTTTATGTTTCATTTATGGTATTTTATATTATTTTTTAATTAATTTTATTTTTAAGTACACACTGCATATTAGACACCTTTAGTATATGCTTGGTTTATGCCACCAAGGTTAGCCTAATAATTAATCACTTAATCTAATACATTTAGGCTCATATGGACCAAACAAAAATATTTTAGCTAATCTAGGAATTTGGAGATGGTTATCCAAACAATTCCCTCCTTGTCATTTTGCAACAAAACATAATGGTTTAACATTAAGGTAATTACAAAATTATTTCTACCAAATATGGTTAAAACTTAAATAGTAACAAGTGAGCTTTTTTCAGTGGACAAGTGGATAATTTCAAGATTGGGAGTAGAGATTCATTAAAAATACTTGATTTTTCACTTCTAAATATCCTCTAACTACTAAATTTTAGTTTAAAGGAAAGGAAACATATTACATTTGCATATGAAGAGGTGGTTCAATGACCATTCTACTAGGTATCTTTACCTGAGTGGTTCTCACATGAAGGAAAAAACTTGAAATAGATTTTTATGAGCCTTTGGAGCATTCCCAATGCATTTCCCATAACTATAATTATTCATTTCATAACACTTTTCACAAAAGCTACTTTAATACAACCAAACCCAATGACAAAAAATGAACGATTGAGTTTGTTATGGGTTCAAGTGATGTTTATATATGATATTTAATTCAATAGTTCTAAACTAATTAACCAAAAGCTATGAGTGTGATTTTACTCAAAGAAATTTCTCATAGATAATTTATAATTTAATAATAATTTTAAAAATCAATTTAGAATAATAAAATACATAGTTAAATTTATCTATACAAATTATGTGTGTGAGTCATTAAAATAATTAATATTAAAATATACTTATATAATGATTTAATAAATGCAAATATAAATATTTTTTATATGAAAGGCCCTTAAACACTTTGACAATAATGATAGTAAATAATATATATTAAATGTCCATATAAAATAAATAAATAAGTCAGGAATTAAACACTATAATTTATAATTAAACACAATAATTGATAAATGGATTAATAATCCAAAGTTATGACGTCTTTTATGAAGATTATGAATTAAGTTTAAGTAGTCTAATTAATAGATGAGATGGTTCTTTTATGAGGATATTTTTGGGTGAATGTGATTGAAAATCCAATTCAACTTTTTTAAAATCATATATTTAGGTTGTGCCATTTGCAAAGATCAGGTGCCTCAAGGGTCAATCTATTTATGCTTTCAAAATTGTATTTTAAACAACAAAAAAGCACAATTTTACTAGAAAATTGTATTCTTGGATTATGGTCAAAAAAATCATTTCATCTACTAACATGGTAGAGATGTTATAATGTAATGTAATGTTATGTTAACAATATGACTAGATCCAAATAAAGTAAACTATTAATTATAATTATCAATAAAATATTTTAACTTGGTTAAATTACATAAAAATAAAATTAAAAATAAAACAAATAAATAAGATTAATAATATATAATTGATATAAATAATAATTAACCAGCTTAGATGCATTTTCACTCTGCATTATCAAGTTTAGAGAAATCACTTTTCTCATGATGCAAATCATTTTTTGGAGTGAAAAAAGATTTGATCATTCTCAATGCTCGGTAGATCAAAAATTAAAGTAAATCTAGATTAGTTAACGATTAGAAAAAAATACAAATATTTCTTCTAAAACTGTATTGAAAAATTTACATTTGGATAATTTGCATTTTCTATTTAAATTTGAATTATTAATATACAAATTTTATAATATACATATAAATTCTCCAATAATAGATATATATAATAATAAATAATAAATATTCATATATATATAATATTTCATTTAAAAATAAATTTAAGAGAAACTACGCATCATGTTTAATTTATTTCTATTTAAATTTAAATATTAATTAAAATTTCAAAATTAATGATTAAAAGTCTTTCCTAATAAATAAAAGCTTATAATAATTATATATATTATATAATATAATTATAGTATATATATATATATATAATTTAATATATAATGTTAAACATAAATCTAAGAGCAAAAGCATATGCACCATGTTCACCCATCCAGTTCTACTTATTTAAGGGATCCTTAACTAATAAATTCAACCTTTCTTTTGTTAACTAAGAAAATAATAGAGACACTTGAAAGGTTATCGCAATACACATGATTTCATACCATTCATTGCAGCAAAAACTAAAATATGGATTACGGATATGAACATTTCATTTAATAATATTTATTTTCTTCAATTATATTGTTTTTATATATCGATAATTTTATTTTTTTTAACCATTTAAAAATAAGTTGTTTGGATAAGGTTTTTAATTGATTAAATGTAAAAGAAATTATTATATTTTGTGTTATCTTTTTTATAAATTAAATAAAATTTTATTAAAATATTTGGTTATTAATTTAAATTTTATTTATTATTAATTTTTTATGATGAGAAAATTTATCATAATTTAGTTATCAAATTAGCATAATCTAATTGTTAAACTAAGAATGAAGACAAAAAAAAATTATGTGACTTGAAATAATCTGGAATCTGGAATAATCAAGTGGTAATCTGTAAAGGGGCAAGCTTTGGTTCCTGCCACATATTTTTGAATCTTAGATTATTAACTTGTTTAAATCCCAAAAAAAACTAACTCTTAACCACACAAATACAATATTAAAACATACTATTTATAATATAAGGATTACATTTATTTATTTTATTAAATATTATAAAAGTCAATAATTATTGGCTTTTTTGTTAACTTGTATGAAAGTTAAGATCCTGTACCGAGGTACTCCTATACCAGGCTTTCTGGGCTCTCCGAAATTGCTTTGAAACAATCGAATTGATCCGTGACATTGCATTAAATATCAACTAGGCAATAAATAGATCAAAGCCACTTAATATAGGAAATGTATCCTGCGAGAGTGGGGTTTCCGTCAGCTAGACACAAGAAGATTGCAAGTTTGGGTGAATGAAATACAATTTTCTGAAGATTATGTAAATTTTGATATGATTTTGAGAAAAATTATCTGAATGGAAAGTTGAATTAGAAAAGCTACAGAATTTTGGGTGTTTATAAGTTATTAATAATTAGCCAGAGACAAAAGACTGTTGAATTGGGTGTTTATAAGTTATAATTAGCCAGTAACAAAAGACTGTAAATTTAGCTAAATGAGGATATAATTCTCATCTGAAAATTATAGAAATTTTGATATGAATTTGAGAAATTTTGTCTCAATAAAAATTAAATTAAAAAACTAAATTTTGAGGGTCCATAAATTATTAATAATATTAAATTCATTTTCATTTTCAAAAAAATTCAATTCATCTTCACCCTTAAAAAAAATTCAAACACTAAAATTAAATTTCTTCAAAATTTTGTTGCCTAATTATAACAAAAATTAAAAACCATCCACCCAGTAAATTGTGGCGTCGTTAAACAACGCCTGTCCCGTTGGAAATGGCTTTCACTATTCTATCGGGTATATTTTATACGGTCGATAACAGTAATCACATCAAAGCCACATGTCCGCAAGACTGGAAAAATATTTTATTCAACCAATCAACAGCATCGTATTGATAGCTTTGCCACTGTAAAATGATGGTGACCAACATCTTATTATAGAAAAGTGAGAACAGACGACCTGAAAAAATGATGGAAGCCCTCTAAGAAGATAACATCTCATACTGCTTGTTAGAAGGCACCCTCTTTTCCTAACAAAGACGGACTCCAAACAGTTCTGGAGGGTTCATATTGCTCTCCTCTGCAACATCTGTCATGAAACTACTACGACTCTGCAAGCTGTCCATTTTTCTATTCATGGCGTTGTCGAGTACTTTTGATCTGTTCATGTCGATCAAGGAAGGGAAACTGTCCACGAGCCTTCCGGGTGTTGTGCCGAATAAAGAGTGTGATATGGCTGCGCATATATTCTGCAGGCGGGCAATCTCCGATAACAGCAACGAATTATTTCTTTTTAGTATCTCGTTCTCCTCCGACAGAGAAGCGGCCGCCGCCGGAACGCTGGAGTGTGGTGCTGTGGATGGTGAGGTAGGGATTAGTGATAACGTTTTATGATGCTTCAACATCTGAGATGCCTTCGTTGCAGACGTAGTGCACGACTTTCTTCTCTGGATATGAGAGAGAAGTTGCTTCTGGCCCTTCCTGAATAACTCGTGCGCAAACTCGGAGCGCCCTCGAACTACCTTTCGAAATCCCTGCATCATTAATTTTAAATTTATTTTTTTCAGAATCGAGGCTTTTGTATTGAATTTTTCTTTCAAATCTCATAGAAAATTGGAATCGTAGAGTACAAGTCAATTTATTTTTATTACCCATAAAAATTTGATCTCCGTTCATCAGATTTTCATCATTCGTTTGTCCTATAAATAAACTAGGCTTGATAATTGGAAACCTCAACACTAAAAACGTAAAATCTCAATCACCAAGCTCATCAACTACATTAACACACCCACATTTTGGGTTTGCTTGCAGTAATGATGAATTACATTAAATTGAAAGAATACTTACATAAGTATTGAGCTGTCGAACGAAGCTAGCGAAATTGGTATGGTTGAAATAACGCGGCAGTATAGACGTGGAGAATTCTTTCGGGCGCCATACCACGAAAGTGTTGTTATAGTTTCCCCATGAAACAATGCGGTCTGTAGAGGGATCATCCACGAAACGATACGTCTTCACCAGAAAAGGGGCGGCCACGAGCCTCCCTGTTTCCCTATCACAACTCTCTTCCATTACGATTCTACCGGCGTTGGCAGCTTCTTGATGTGCAGCAGCCCTGCTAACAGTATTTATAGTGTGACAATGAGCGAGCGAGTGATCTCCTTCTTTGTCCATGGTATCTTCTATTCAAGACGAGAATTGAAGAAGGTCATGTGGTACACCAAAACACAGTACAAATCACGTGACAGTTGCAGACAAATTTGTCATAATTCTGAAGTGTTGACACTCATTATCGGGTACTGTCTTCCAAACAGGCACGGACCATATTGTTCTTCCTTTAGCGATTTCGAACAGTTGCTTTGAAGTTTTCTGATTTCTATCAATTGCATTGAAGTTTGATGGTTGCAGATTTCTAATTTTCGAAATGTAACCAATGAAACGCGTAGCCATTCTGCAGGTTCGTATACCCTGAAACGAACGGATGAAGGTATTTCTCCGAAGTGTACTGTAACTTGAGTCAATCCTCATGATGTTTGTTTATACAAAACGACAGTCCATAGAATATACTTTCGCATCCAACCTCATGGAGTTTGTTTACACTATCTACAAAACGACAGCCTATAGCATCTTCTAGCTGCTCCCCTCTCTTGGGAATGGATTAATATTAGAGTGTTGTATTACTGTTGCCTTATAAATATGGTGAATAAAGTTAAAATATTTATGAAAAGATAAAAGGTTATATTTAACATTGTCGAGATTTTCGAGATAAGTGTAGTTATATAAATTAATATTTTTTGTAAACGTAGAAGAATATTAATTAATTTGTTATAACATATAATTTCTAATAATTAAAAATTATTTAATTTATAATATTTTTTTAAACTAATTTTATTTTTTTTTATATTATAAAAAGATTTAGTGAAGTTATAATTTAAAAAAATTTATAATATATATTAAAAATATTTTTATGTAATAGTTTTTGTTACACAATTAATGGTTTTATTTTTATTATGGTGCATTAATATGACATTTTCATTACTTAATTAATTTGAGATAAATTAATTTAAAGAGTGTAATGAATTTGGAGACTAATTTTAACCTTATTTTTATAAATAAGACTATGAATATTCCTACATATGACATGGAGGTTAAATATTTAGCATCAACCTAATAATTTATTGATAGTTAATTTATAATTTTGTTTGTAGGTAAGCACATAGGATTTGACTATGACCTATGCAAGGAGTGTCCTAACAGCCACCAATTCACCAACAATCACCAAAGCCCCATGGGCAATAGGTAAACTAATTCATTTGATTTACTTCGATTATTATCTTTATAATTAAAAGATAATTATGAGTTAACTAAATATTAAAAATTGTACATGATTTTTAGTTAAAGATTTATCTCTACATTAACATCTAAATTTTTAATGTGTTAATAAACTTTGTCATAGTATCATAGATCATGTTGGACACCTAATCCTCAATGGGTTAGTGTGGAAGTCGAATAGACAAAAGGTGTCCAAGAGACCTTGGGATGTGGAACCCAACAGTCAAACCATGTACTATAAATGTATATCATTTGTTAATAAATATGTATTCTCATGTTTTATCATTCAGATTCTCTTGGTACCATATGTGTGTTTAACATGGTATCAAAGCAAGCGTATTCTTACTCTACATAATTAATTTGGGCCATTTCTTTTATGGCCTTTCTGTGCAGGTTATTTCTACCATGACTTCTGCATTTCATGATATTTTCTTAGCTAAATTTTTTCTACAACCTGCCATTTCTCTAGCACCATTTTTGGCCTCTATATACCATATTCTTCTCATTCTTCTCTGTGTGATAATCTGGGTATGCTCTCTACGTGATAATATGGGTAACGCTTGGTATTCCCATCGAATACCTGCTCCTACAGTGGTGTTAGCATTCCATTGCCAACATCCCATTTCTGCCGACTAAATCTACTACCTCTCCTCTGTTTTGCAGTATCACAACCTCTGCACTTTCGCCACTCGTCCATTCCAATATCGTAAGTAAAAAATATCATGTACCTCTGCAGAACACTGCGACCATAGCTAAATTTATCCTCTGCCACCAAACACACAATCCACATCACATTTCATCGCTACAAGCAACCGTTCTGTGCCCTGTAAACATCTTCAGGCAAAGCGGATCCCATCCCAAAGCTGGGTGCGACACCATCTTATTCGTTCTATATATCTCGAAATTTTTAATATGAATATCAATGCTTTTGGGTGACAACAAGTTGATATCATTGGCGGGAACAGTCGTAATTTCACCTTTAGATGGGCCATTGATGGGAACAGTATTTGTATCAACGTTACTTGTAGATGTGTTTCCCATGCTGGTCAAGTGTGCTTCCCATGTGACCTCTTTGATCGTTGCATCAAAATAGTGAATATCGTTGTTACGGTTTGAGCGTTATGCAACACATATGGCTGGTTCGCCTTGCAACCGCCAATCCTACAAATCTTGTAATTGAGTGGACTCGAATCGAAATCTCGCTATAATCTAGAAAGCTCGCCGAATCCACTCACATACCCAAGTGCCATTTCAATTTCTCGCCCAGGCTCGGTATTGTGATAAGCGGTCGTCAAAATTCGTTGTTCAATGGCTACCAATTTCCTAGGTCGAATCTCTGCATTAAAGGGACAGATATATCTCTGTTGGAAGGCCAGAGACACTACATGTGCATATGTATCAAATTGATTACGTTTGGGCGCATGCCGGAGTCATCATAGACTGGGAGGGAGCTAAAGACTTAACCATGCATTGGAATTTCCTCTAATTTTGTGCACGTTGAAGGATTTCGATTTCAATCGGAAGAAATTCATGTAGTTTTCATGGAATATCTGTTGAATTAAGTGAATTTTATCATTTGAAGGATTTCATCAGTTGAGCCTGTCTAACTCCTCCGAATGCGTTGTTTTATTTTCAGTTTTGGAGCGTTTTGCATCTTATTTGGTGGATTCTATCTGTGAAGCTTCTAAAGACGAGTTTTGAAGATGAAATAGAGGTTGAGTTCCCTCTGTATAGTAGGGATGAGTTGCTTATTGGCTAGCCGTGTTCTTTTGCTGAACTAAGCCACTGCCTTTATTATGTTTGTTGGGTGCTCTTTGAGGACTATTAGACCATTGTTTGCATAGAATAGAGCCACTCTTCTTCTCTGCTGATTGTGTGTGCCTTTTGAGTAGCAGAAACATGAGTTCCTAAAGGGATGTAGTCATTTGATTGACGCATAAAGTGGAAGAATAGAACATATATTCTTTGAAAGTTGCACTGCTGATATATAAGTGCATATACAACAAGAGTTGGGCATTTCAACATGCCCAAATCAGAAATCCAAGCATCTATTCATCCTTATTTTGGTTGGAGCCAACGTTATTTAGAAAAGACATATGTTGATAAAGGCAAATGAATCGGTTAGTCCATGTTGTATCTAACCAAAACCAAAGTCTTTATTGAAAATTGAAAACTCAAATGGTAGACATATAAAATTGAAAGTGCCCATCTCTATGGGACATATTTATGTTAGATTGCAGTCTCAATAAAAGCTAGTTGCTCAAAGATCTGAATGCAAATGTGCTTCTCACTACTAAGAAGAACCTCGACAACAATCTTTGCAACCTGATTCTATTTTTCTAAATTCCTCACAAGCTAGAGGAACAATCTAATTGAGGTTTTGAATATCAATCCATGCATTAAAATCATTGGTTTTCGTATTTCAGAAGCATTAGGATTCGAAGAAATAAAATAATGTTTCTTGACAAATTTTTCTTCAAGTGATTTGATCCAAGCAAGTTTGTAGTTGTTGTTGCCCCAGTGTGGCATTGTATTTAAAACTCATTATAGTTTTTGGTCTACATATATATGCATTGATTTCTTGATTCAACTGCTGCATAAACGTTTGGTGGGCTATATAAAGGTAATTGGTCCCTATAATACTAGTGATTACCCCATTACTATTGTAGTTGTACCCCTTATTAATATTGTTGTGCCCCTATTGTCCCCATATTGTTGTTACTGTGCCCCATATGATCCCTCTATTATTATTTTTATGGCTTTATA
>APFE031136672.1:7181-24725 GCA_000404065.3 Pinus taeda | reverse complement strand
ACAACTAACCCACTTACTATCATTAAAAGCGCATGATTTGAAGTCAGATTATGGTAAGTGGTCTATCTTTGAATGGCGTGCCCGAAGGATTTGCGATTAAATGATTCATGATTCGCTTTATGCTCTATCGAAGATCGTGCCATCGCAAGGCGCGCTTATCGCAAATCGCCAGATCGCAGAATGTGTCATTGCGGCGATCGCAATATCGCAGGTCGCAACATCGCGGGTCGCAGGAGTTTGATGTTTGTTAAGTATTTTCCATTTCACTTCTGTGATGGGCGATCTTGCGATTGGCGTTATCACAAATCGGCAGATTTTGAGTTTTTTTTTTATGGACATTACTTACTGCGACGCGACGTTAGGCTTGACGTTGGGGGGCCTTGCGCATTAATGCAATTTCTTAAAGACCTTTACCTTATCGTAGACTTAGGTGAAAATATTTGAAAGACCGCTTTAAGCCTGCGATGGTACCTTTATTTTGAAGAAGGAAAATTTGATTTTTCTCAAAATTAAACTAGGGGTCCCCTATTCATTTAGTATTTTGGGTAGATAGTTAAATGAAAAAAGGGGGGGTTGTTGCTGGCCACAACAGGGCCCCATTTAGGTAAATTGGTACATCAACTTCACAAGGTTGTAACTTTAGCATATGATCTCTGTTTCACGTGCACAATACATCGTTAGAAATATCTATCCGAGGACTACAACTTTTGAATGCCCAACATTGAGATATAACTTGTGTTTGTCCCAGTTTTCCCAAAAAAAATTGTTTAGGGCCTCAAAACGGTTCTAGAAGTTTAGGACCCGAAAAACTGCCAAAAATAGCAAATTGTGCTACAAATAAGGAAACTGAAAAACTAAAAGAAACAATGGTGGGGGTCCAAGTGGAGTTGGTAGGTGGCCACCAATATCCACATGGATCAACAAGTCAATTGTAGGATCTTGGAATAGTTTGGATATATGACACATCAACCTATGCATACTCAAGAACATCGAAGAACTTGTGGGGCCTTCAACAATGATGAATTTGGAGGTGTAAAGGACTTGTGAACTAGTGAATAAATTGAAGGCTTGAAACAATGATAAACTTGGGTTTGAACAAAGTTGAATTATTCTTGAAGGAGCATTGTTTCTGAAGAACTTAGAGCATCATTTGAAGATCTCTATGAGCAGTCCTATAACAACACCTTCAAACATAATTTGAGACTTCTTGGAAGACTAAAACTAGAAAGGACATTGGAGCAACTGTTTGAAGTATCTTTGAGCAAATTTTATATACATCTTGTAGTGCTTTTGGAGTTTTCTAAGGGATATTCTTGAGCATACCCTGGAGATTTATCTAATAGCATATTGAAGACACCTTGAGGGATTCTTGAAGACATTCGTAATACTTGTAGAAGTTGTTCATGAAAACATTATTGGAGACCAAGAAGTCATCATGAAGTGACCTTGGAGATCTTTGGTTGGGTATAATGAAGAGTAGTGGTGACACCTTCTAAGATATCAAGGTTGTCATTGATGATACAACGTGGAGATTAAAGTGAAGACGAAGCAAAGATTGATAAGGCTCGTTGAATAAGACATTGGGAGCCATGAAGTATAACCAAACACATCTTGATGTAGTGAAGCTAAGGGTTGGAGCCCAAGAGGTTGGAGCCTCAACAATGTTGGTGCCTTGGAAGATAGAGTTGGAGCCCTAGAGGATCAGAGTCCTCAAGAAACAAGGTTGGAGCCTGAACTAGATATAGGGTTGGATCCCTTGAGGTTGGTGCCTCACAATTGACAAGGTTGGCACCTTGGAAGTCCAAGTTGATGCTTGGAAAATATAGGTTGGAGCCTGGGAGATTGAAGATCAGTGTCTTCATCTAGGGTTGGAAACCTACATATATTGTACTTGATTTACTGTAAAGAATTAATTAATAAAAAAATTTATTCTTATTCTTCATTTTGTGTTCTAAATATAAGTGATATAACTGGTAAAAATAACAATTGAAAAGAAACATTGATTCACATCCCCCCCCTTAGTATTTCCAAAACAATTTACTGAAGAAATTTATCAATACTGTGGCAAGATTCTTATCATGCTAAACCTCCTAAATCTAATCTTTCTAAACAAGAGGTCCAAGCCATCAATCGTCTCAATGATAACCCCCACATCCTTGTCGTGAAAGATGATAAAGGCAATGCTATTGTCATTATGAACATAGAGGACTATGAATCTAAAATGATGGATCTCTTAGCCTCTTCATCTTATAAATTCCTCTCCAAGAACCATTTAAATGCCATTACTCACCTTGTCACTAACGCCATAAAATCTTCCTCTTTACTCACCTCCATTCAACTTAAGCTTATTCCCCACAACACCCAAACTCCTAAAATATATGGTAAATCTAAAATTCATAAGCAAGGAATTCCCCTTATTTCTATTTCTAGTGCTATCGGAGCCCCCACCCATGATGTGAGTCGATATTTAGCTACTAATACTCAACAGTTTGTGGGCTCCTCTCCATATTTTATCAAAGATTCTTCTTATTTCATTTAAAAAAAACAAAAACATCCAAATTGATGAGAATGACTTGTTGGTCAGATTTGACATCACTTTCTATTTTCACTAAGATCCTGGTTCCCAAAGCCTTAAACCCGATCTCGTAATTAGTAGATGTTGAAACCCTAAACATTATCCAAATCTGACTCACCTCCACCCTTTTCTCCTTTAAAGGTACCATCTATGAGCTAATAGAAGGTATAACTATGGGGTCCCCTCTTTCTTTGGTAGTTGCTAACATATTTATGGAACACTTTGAAGCTAGGGCTCTAAACACTTGCCATTTCAAACCTAAGTGTTAGTTCTAATTTACTGACAACAAATTTTTCATCTGGCAGCACGGCCGCCCCACACTTGATGCCTTTCATTCCCATCTCGATAATGTTTCTCCTTATATTTAATTCACTATGGAAATTGAATCAAATAAATACCTTCCTTTCTTGGATGTTCTTGTTACCTATCTCCCAAATAGATCTCTCTCCCATCAGTTTTATAGAAAAAGACTAACATTGGCCGTTACCTTCACACCCTTTCCAATCGCCACGCTTCCTAGAAGTAGATTGTTCTTAAAACCCTCATTTCTAGAGCTCTGAAAATCTCTGCCCCCCAATTCCTTTCAGCTGAAAAATCCCATTTGTTCCAAGCCTTCAAAGTCAATGGCTATTATGTCGCTCAAATCGAAAAATCCTTTCAAGTTGTCTCTCACCCTAGATCCACCAATCCTAATCCCTCTCCATCTTGTGGCCAAGTCATAGTCCCTTAAATTAAAGAGAACACAAATATTATAGCAAATATCTTGGCAAAAAAGAACATAAAAACCGTTTTCAATTCCGATAAAACACTCAAGCAATTATTTTGGTCAGCCAAAGACAAATCAGACCCGATGTAAGGACCAGAGGTATCTAAGATTCCATGTTCATGTAGTAAATCTTATATTGGTCAAACTGGCTATCCTTTTAAAGCCAATCTAAAAGAACACATAGTTGACACAAACCACAATTGTCCATCATTCAAAAATCCTAACCTTTGTTCCTTTTTACAACTCTTGTATTATTTGAGAAGCCTTTGAAATCGAGAAGAACCTATTAATTTTAATAGAGAGGATGGATTTAGACTTAATAGAGAGGATGGATTTATCGCTAAAAATTATTTTAAATTATTGAATTAATAATTATAATTTGTAGCTAACCCTCTTTGTTTGACTACAATTATTTATTATTATTATTGAATTTTTTTAATTATTGTTTTCAATTAATTCTTTTTTTTCACTCATTTTCAATGTTTTAATTTTAAATTAATTATAATAATTTTATATATTAATTTTCCACCCATTTATTATTTCATATATTAGATTATTCAATTTTTAATAGATTTGGTCAAATTTTTAACTTTGACCTTTATCCCAAGGGATACTAGTTCCTTTCTTTTTCAACTCTCTTTACTCAAGAAGTTCTCTGTCCTTGATAATGGATAGAGTAACCATCTGAAACGTTGAACAGATTAAAAATCCATTACACAGTTCTCCTCCAGAAATCTCTAATAGGTAAAAGCATGCTAAAATGGGCTCCGTAAGAGTCTTATTGCGTGTGAATAGGCGATGGCAAAGATAATAAGGGAGGAATATGAGTTCGACAATACGGAGAGAGAGGAGAGAAACAGACTCACCCCTTTATCATTTTAAGTTGGCACCAAACAAACTCGATTGCTTTTGTAGGTTGATTTTGTGATTGTATTTCTTTCGATTCTGCGATCAATAAAAGTTCAATTTTGTGTAAGCATCTGCAGAAGGAATAGGTGTCGATTTTGTGATCAATAAAAGTTCGATTTTGTCTAAGAATTGTACGATTGAAGGAAGGATGGAGAAATAATGCGCCATAATGGGTTGAACCACTAAATAATGCTGAATTGAGATGATGTGATCGACCATTATGAGGGAAAAAGAGAGAGAATAGAAGAATGGTGAGGGAAAAGTTACGTTTTCCAAGAATGGGCTGCTGAAGAAAGCTTACGAGCTGTCGATGCTCTGCGATGATGAAGTGGGAATTATAATTTTCTCCCCATGAAGGAAGCTATATGAATTCACCAATCCCAAGTTTGTGGTCGATGAGTATTTTCCCTAACTGTTAGATTGCTCTCCTATATAAATATTTGGAATATGACTTCCCTTTTGGATTCTACCCGATGACTAATGTGTATTTTTCCAAGAAGAAATGTTTGATTTCTCTCTTTATTATTTCTCAGGCCTCTATTTACATTAAGAAATGGAAGCGTGGGATTTACTGCTGTAAGATCCCGACCGTTTATTTTGGATTTGTAAGGATTCCGATTGATTCTTATATAACATAAACAACAAGGAGTTAGATATATGTTTGATTATCATTTCATAGTTTTGCAGAAATGATGGAATGTTCTTTCATGTTTTGACTCAAAGAAAATTTTGGGCATAACTGTCTGAGTGTACACTAGTTAAAATTGAAGATATTAACTTTTATTCTAAACTTGGAAAGCTTTAGGTTAATACTTGCCAGCTGCAATAAAAATTTGGCAATCAATAATTATGTAGTCATTTAGTAATGGATAATTTTGTACTCATTTCACCAATAACCAACATTTTCCATGCGGAACAAGGCTTTCCTTTCCCTAAAATTCGAACAGACTTATATTGGGGTTTCAAAGTAAAAGAAATTGATAACTCCTTTGTATTTATTTGCTTTCTACATTAGCAATCAATGTGTTTATATGTGGGAAACATGTTTAATGCGCTCAACATTTGTGAAAATGTGGGGTTTTCACAAATGTGGGGTTTTCATTAACTAAGCAAAGGCTACAGTTTCTAGTTGGCATCATGCAGTCTTGTAAATAGTTGTCTAACAAGATCCCAAAGCAAGATATCAACACCCTCCTTTTTTCCTTTCTACGTGATTGATGATTAAATATCAAAGGAGGCCTTGCGTACACGAAGCTAAGATGTTTCATGTGATTTGTCGATTGGATAGTCCGGATTAATGGATGCAATCTAATGGTGTTCATATTTCAAGAGCCAGTTAGGGTTACACACCTCCCCCTTCCACATTCCCATTGACATTTGCATGGTTGTCTTTCGCAGATGGAGATTTGCGACCAGGGTTAATCGACGTTGAGCTTGTGAACATTTCATGATAAATATAGAATGCATTGTGCAGGTGGATTCAAATGCGTAACCACATAGCGAGTGTTTTACTCTATAATTTCGATATACTTTCAATCTTTTTCAGACATATCTGAGAATTGTTGTCCTTGTGTTTCTATTTAAGGTGACACAATTTTCATGAACTTTGACGTCAACCTAGGTAACTCTACTCAGGTAATGGGTCAGATAGGGTTTAACCAATGGAGAGATTTGTGGCTGTTGAATGGCTTTGTACACCTACGATGAACATTGGGTGATAGAACAACTGGTTTCTGAGTGAACTGCTTTGTATTGTTAAAATACGTTTGCTTCTTAGGTTAGAAATGATTACAACAATTAATGTAATTAATAATTATTTGGGTAAATTTACTTTACGTTAAGTTTTTATAATGAAAGGAAGTTATGTAATGAAGTAGTCCACATTAATTGGTGATGACCCCTCAGTAATTTGGAGAATCACTTCTTGAGCAATAACATTTCCAATGACAGGAAGTTATGTAATGAAGTAGCTCATATTAATTGGTGATGACCCGTGAGTAATTTAGAGAATCAATTCATGAGCAATAAGATTTCCAATCCATTGCGGAATGGAGGTTTCCTTGACTGAAAGTCAGGGTTTTACCACACAATTTTTAAATTTTTTGTGTTAATGTGTGTGATTTCAGTTTTCTAATTTTATGAATTTAATTCTTGTTTAAATATTAATAACTCCACTACAAACATCTTAAAGCAAATTATAGGAACTTTTGAGCAGTGTGCAGAAGGAAATGCATGCTTTCTTGTTATGGCTTTTCCAACGAGTACCCCTTCTCTCGATATTATGTTATGATTCTTCTTGTGAATTTTACATATTACTCAATGGGTAACAATGTTGTTCTGGTATCTATTCCCTCCATTGAATCCTCGGCTACCACCGTATCTATTTTAGAGGATGGAATGGGCTCCGATAATATGGGAGTATAGGAGGCTGTAGCCAAGTTTGTTGTAGAGAACCAACCCTTTGGCAATAAGCTTTCAAATCTACTTTATCCCCAATTTGTAGATTTATCTCTTGAGTAAGGGCTTTTAAACGTGGGAGATGGCTTTGGTGGTAACGGGGATGGCGGAGGGGGAGATTTAGCAATAGCCGGAGGAACAGATGGGATGCACACTTCAATTAAACATCTCATAACTGTTAAAATTGTAATTTCAACTGCAGTTCTTACCTTGCGAAGCAATGAGATCGCAGATCGCAAATCACATATATGTTTGGACCTTCCGTTGTGTTCACTTGATTTCTGCGATTGCGATGGTGCGATGCGATGCGATCGCAAATAGCAAATCGCACCAATATAATAGTGTTCCATTTTTCCTCCCGAAAATTGTGATTGTGCTATGCGATCCAATTGAAGTCAACGGTTGAAGTACATGCTTGCAGCAAATAAATTTGACGTGAAGTAAAACAGTTACTGTGGCTTGGTAAGTTTTGGTGAAGTTTTTAATTTTACCATTTTCTATGAGTGGGAGTATGGTCACAAGTAAAGGTTGGTAAAAGCATTTAATTTTATTGTTTTTTATTTTCACGGGACTATGGCATGTAAAACCATATATATATTCCTGTATTTATTTTTGTTAAGTTAGAGAGTGTGTGTGCAAAAGAAAAAGCTCTTCGCAGCGAACGCAATTGAAAAGTGAGGCACAACAGTGCATATGAAAAAGTTTTGAATATGCAAAAAGGGAGCACGCAGTAACGTGAGAAAACTCTGTGTAATTTTCACACAGCAGTGAATGTAAACTTTATGTAGTTGAAGACTGTTTTTACAGCAGTGAATGTAAAAGAGATTTTTACACACAGTAGTGTAAAATCTCAGGAGGAGACAGAGTATTTGTTTTTTTGTTGAAATGGTATTGGTGAATCCCTCTAAGTGAAAGAGGATGAATTTTGTATCAGTCTTTTATTAATGAATGCAAAGTTTTTTTTGTGTGAGGAAAACTCTGTATGCTTAGAAATTATAAAGCTTCCTTGTGCCAAGATCCTGTGGCAAAACAGAGCATTGTCTCTGTGTTTAGTTAATTTGTTTTTGGGATTTTAACAGAAAAATTCCCAACAGTGGTATCAGAGCTAGTTCAGGTTCTTTGAAGGTGTCAAAGAAGCTGAAGGAAGGAGTTTCTTGCTGCAGCAGTTTCTCTAGCAAAGTGAAGTCTCTGGCAAAAGGATCCAGGTGTTTCTCAGACTAGTTTTTGTGTTACTGCTGAAGAAACAGTCAGTATTTCAAATACACAGTCAAGGATTTAGAAGCATAGCTGAAAATGCAAGGAATGCCTAGCACAAGCACTAGCATGGATATGTTTAACCCTCAATTCCCACAGTTCAATGGGAAAAACTATGACTATTGGGCAATAACCATGAAAGCCCTGTTTGCCTATCAAGATTTATGGGAAATAGTTCAAGATGGTTTTGAAGAACCAGCAGACAAAAATGAGTTTAATAGATTAACTCAGGCAGAGAAAGACCTATTGAAGAGCAATAGGAAAAATGACTCAAAAGCCCTTGTATTTTTGTATCAAGCAATGGAAAAGAGTGTGTTTCCAAGGATAGCAACAGCTAAGACATTCAAAGAATCATGGAAAACTCTCAAGACAGCCTACCAAGGCATGGAGAAAGTGAGGACAACAAAACTACAGTTGCTGAGGAGAGATTTTGAGAATCTGTGCATGAAGGAGTCAGACAATATTGACTCATTCTTCACACATGTGATTGGTTTGGTCACACAAATGAGGGACTCATGGAGAAGTTCTTGAAGAAAAGAGGGTTTGTGGAGAGAAACTTTTGAGGGTCCTACCCTCAAAGTTTGATGTGATTGTCACCACCATAGAAGAGACAAAAGATCTCTCAAACTTTTCAGTTGATGAACTTCATGCATCACTGATAACACATGAGCAGAGGTTGAGTAGAAATGAAAACTCATCTCTAGAGCAAGCCTTCAAGACCCAGATGTCTTTTGGAAGAGGAAGAGGTCAAGACAGAGGAAACAAAAGAGGAAGAGGTAGAAGCCAGAACAGAGGTGGAAGGAACAGTCCAGCAAATGCTCAAGGAAGAGACAGCAATCCAAATCAGAACTAAGGCCAAGGCAGCAGCCAACAAAAGGGACAACATCATGCTCAAGGACAGAGGTATGAAAAATCCAATGTCCAATGTTATTATTGTAAAAATTATGGGCATTATGCCAATGAGTGTAGGAAGAAGTAGCATGATATGAGTAATAGTTCTAGTGCAAATATCACTAGAGAAAATATCAGCCAAAATAATGTTTTATTTGCTTGTAACATGGCTGAAACGAATAGTGAAGATATATGGTTTCTAGATTCAGGTTGCAATAACCATATGACAGGAAACATAACCCTGTTTTCTGCTTTAGATCAAAATGTGAAATCGGAAGTCACACTTGGGACTGATAGCAAAATTTTTGTTATGGGAAAAGGAGAAGTCAAAATATTTACAAAGAAAGGTGAAAAGAAAACCATAGCAGATGTCTACTATGTCCTTGGGATGAGATGTAACCTCTTGAGTATTGGACAGCTTGTCCATAAGGGGTACAATGTTTTCTTTAAGAATGATGTATGCACCATCATGGATATAGCACCCAGCAAAAGATGGATTGCTGAAGTGAAGATGACAAGGAACAGGATGTTCCCTCTTAGAATAAGGGCAGATTTGAAAAACAAAGAAGTAATTGCAACAGTTACCCAAGAGGCTCTCCAAAGCATGCCAAAGGATGAAAATTGGTTGTGGCACTTGAGATTTGGACATCTCAACTTTGGAGGTCTTAATTTGTTGAGCAGAAAAGGAATGGTAAGAGGATTACCATTGATAGAGAAACCGGACAGCCTTTGTGAAGGTTATATATTGGGAAAACAACATAAAGAAAGTTTTCCATCAGGGAGAAGCATAAGGGAAAAGGCACCCTTAGAGATTTTCCACTCGGATGTATGTGGACCGATGCAAACTCCATCACTAGCAGGCAGCCAATATTTTCTAACATTTATTGATGATTTTACAAGAAAAACTTGGGTTTATTTCCTGAAGAACAAAAGTGAAGTGTTTGAAAAATTCCGAAATTTCAAAGCACTTGTAGAGAATCAAAGCGGGCTGCATATCAAAGTCTTGAGAACTGACAGAGGAGGTGAGTATATCTCCAAAGAATTCCTACGGTTTTGCAGTGAAAATGGAATTCACAAGCAATTTACAGCAAGGTACATCCCACAGCAAAATGGAGTTGCTGAAAGGAAGAATAGGACCATAATGGATATGGCGAGGAGCATGTTGAAGGCAAATCATTTGCCAAATGATTATTAGGCTGAAGTTGTAAACTGTGCAGCGTATATCTTGAATAGGTGTCCTACAAAAGCTATGATGAATAAAGTGCCGGAAGAAGCATGGAGTGGGAGAAAGCAAGGAGTCACCCACATGAAAGTTTTTGGATGTGTGGCTTATGCACACATTCCAGATCAGCTAAGAAGGAAGTTGGACAGCAAAGGGGAGAAATGTTTTTTCATTGGATACAGTGAAGAATCCAAAGCTTATAGGTTATATATCCCATCCACCAAGAAGTTTTTTATGAGCAGAGATGTTCAATTCATTGAGGAGGAAGCTTGGGATGGAAGCATAGAGAAAACAGTGAATGTTAAAAACTGTTTGTCTCATGATGAAGATGATGAGGAGATGACTGAAATACATCCCCAAACAACAGTGCCAACACAAGGGCAGCAAGCGACACCCTTGAGGAGAAATGAAAGTGCTTCTCCAAGCACACCACAAAGGGGAAGTTCAAGTGCATCTTCAAGCACTTGCACACGAATGAAAGAGGTAAGAAATTCAGAAATTTAAGTGACATTTAATGATGAAGGAATGAAATTCCTTATTTGCCTTGTATTGTCATGTTGATGACCCTATTCATTTCGAAGATGCAATTAAAGATAAGAAATGGATAGAAGTTATGGATGAGGAAATGAATGCCATAGAAAGAAACAAAATATGGGATTTGGTTGACCTACCAACAGGTAAAGATGTCATTGGAGTTAAATGGGTCTATAAGACCAAGAGTAATGCTGAAGGCAAAATTGAAAGGCACAAGGCAAGGCTGGTTGTCAAGGGATACAAGCAGCAGTATGGGAGAGATTATGAAGAAACTTTCGCATCGGTTGCAAGAATGGAAACCGTGAGAGCAGTGCTGTCCATAGCAGCACAAAACAAATGGAAAGTTTACCAAATGGACGTGAAGTCAACGTTCCTAAATGGAGTGTTAAAGGAAGAGGTCTACATTGAGCAGCCTCTAGGCTATGAGAAGAAAGGCCAAGAGCACAAAGTGTGCAGATTGAAGAAAGCTCTTTATGGGCTCAAGCAAGCACCAAGAGCGTGGTACAGTAGGATAGATTCCTATCTACTGGAAAATGAATTTGCAAAGTGTGAGGGAGAACCCAATGTCTACATCAAAGAAAAAGATGGTAAATTGTTAATTATTGTGTTGTATGTTGATGATGTTATTTTCACAGGCAATGATGTTTGTCTTATTGAAAATTTCAAAACAGTCATGAAAGATGAATTTGAGATGACTGACATGGGTTTGCTGAGATACTTCTTAGGAATAGAAGTAGATCAAAATGAAAATGGAATTTTTATCTCTCAAACAAAATATGTAAATGAAGTGTTGGGCAGATTTAATATGCAAGAGTGCAAGACAGCTATCACTCCCACAGTAATGGGATTAAAACTCAGCAAAGAGGAAAACAGCAAGGATTTTGATCCTAGCTTATACAAGAGCATAGTTGGCAGCCTCATGTATTTACCAGCAACTAGGCCAGATATAATGTTTGCTGTTAGTTTAATCTCCAGATTCATGGGGAGGCCAAAAGAAGCACATTGGCAAGCAACAAAAAGAATTCTGAGGTATGTCAAAGGTACTAAAAGGTTTGGCATTTTATATAATGTCTCAGAACATTCAGATTTAGTTGGATACACTGATAGCGATTGGGCTGGAAGTGTAGATGATCGGAAAAACACTTCCGGTTATGTCTTTCACATGGGTTCAGGAGCCATTTCATGGACTTCTAAGAAACAACCCATTGTAGCATTGTCTACAGCAGAGGCAGAATACGTGGCAGCTACAGCAGCAACATGTCAAGCGGTTTGGATGAGAAGGATGCTAAGGAGCCTATGCCAAGAGCAAGCAAATGCAACGTTTATTTTTTGTGACAATAGCTCAGCTATTGCATTATCCAAGAATTCTGTGTTTCACAAACGAACGAAACACATTGATACAAGGTTTCATTACATCAGAGAATTGGTGAACAATGGAGAAATCGTTCTACAACATTGCAGCACTCAGAAACAGGTCGCAGACATTCTGACCAAGCCATTGGATCAGAAAAGCTTTGAGTTTTTAAGGAGATGTCTGGGTATGATTAATAACCCAGCAATTGAAATTAAAGGGGAGTGTTGAAATTGTAATTTCAACTGCAGTTCTTACTTTGAGATGCGATGAGATCGCAGATCGCAAATCACATATATGTTTGGAGCTTCCGTTGTGTTCACTTGATTTCTACGATTGCGATGGTGCGATGTGATCCGATCGCATATCGCAAATCGCACCAATATAATAGTGTTCCATTTTTCCTTCCGAAAATTGTGATTGTGCGATGCAATCCAATTGAAGTCAACGGTTGAAGTACATGCTTGCAGCAAATAAATTTGACGTGAAGTAAAAGTTACTTTACCGCCAGTTTTGTCAGTAAAACAGTAAATGCAATTTACTGTGGGTTGGTAAGTTTTGGTGAAGTTTTTAATTTTACCATTTTCTATGAGTGGGAGTATGGGCACAAGTAAAGGTTGGTAAAAGCATTTAATTTTATTGTTTTTTATTTTCACGGGACTATGGCATGTAAAACCATATATATATTCCTGTGTTTATTTTTGTTAAGTTAGAGAGTGTGTGTGCAAAAGAAAAAGCTCTTTTTGTTAAGTTAGAGAGTGTGTGTGCAAAAGAAAAAGCTCTTCGCAGCGAACGCAATTGAAAAGTGAGGCACAACAGTGCATATGAAAAAGTTCTGAATATGCAAAAAAAAGGGAGCACGCAGCAGGGTGAGAAAATGTGTAATTTCCACACAGCAGTGAATGTAAACTTTCTGTAGTTGAAGACTGTTTTTACAGCAGTGAATGTAAAATAGATTTTTACACACAACAGTGTAAAATCTCAGGAGGAGACAGAATATTTGTTTTTTGTTGAAATGTTATTGGTGAATCCCTCTGAGTGAAAGAGGATGAATGCAAAGTTTTTTTTGTGTGAGGAAAACTCTCTCTGCTTAGAAATTATAAAGCTTCCCTGTGCCAAGATCCTGTGGCAAAACAGAGCATTATCTCTATGTTTAGTTAATTTGTTTTTGGGATTTTAACAGAAAATTTCCCAACAATAACCAAACAATGTTTTCGGAGGACAACATAGCGAAAACCCTTGTAACTTTGTTTGCAAATCCAACATCAACTAAATATGGTGGAAGTTTCAATAATAGGGTTGGAGAGTCTGTTCCCATGGATCATATTTTAGAAGAGATTCAAAGGTGGGAGGAATTTTTGAAGGAAGCTTTCAAGGAGCTAGAATTCAACACCAAGGATGAATCTCTTGACCACAAAACCATGCAAATATTTGTTTCACCCATTGTCGCGCAGCTTGAGCCTGACAATTATGTATACTACAATCGAACAAATTTGCATTATCAATTGTTGAGGCTGGGACATATTTATTGCTATCAAGAGACAAGAAGAATTTCCTGTCCCGGGACTTGATTCCTCTGGAGTTTACTGAGGAGGAAAACATGTACAAAGAAAAGGTCAGGGTTCCACAGTCCGCAGTTGGCGATGATAGAATTGAAACGAAATTTACCACAAAATGTTTCTGTCCCAAACTTTCCTTTCCCTGGAGGTTTGCATGGTAGGAAAACTAAAGAAGCGTACAGAAACACTTTGTGTTCAACGGAGTTTTTCTGTGGGCGCTTGAAAGTGTGCTCATATTAAAATCGCTCAAGTACGGGATCTATTATGGTGGTCATGCACCCTGGTCGTATAAGATTCCCTCTTACGATGGCTCCTTAGTGCCTTATATGCGAATGCACGAAAACCATTTTATCCAATTTGCCAATTTACTATATCGTTATGGAGTATGAAAAAAATTCCAAATATTTTCCCACGATCACCGAAAATAAACAAAATATTAAATATTGCTTTAATCAAGTTCAAATTTATTAATTTAAAATATAAATTTCTAAATTTTGATTTATATTTAATTTAAAAATATTTAATAAAAATAGTCTAAATAATATATATTTTAATATAAAAATTACCATTTTTTTTTAAAGAACGAGACTAATACTTTTCAACGTGACAACAAGAATAATAGTTAGTACATACCAAGTTTCACAGGGATTTTTATATTTGTTAAAAACAATAATTAAAATAATCAATATTATTAAAATATGTTTTTGGGAATTAGATTTTATTTCCTATTCACGGTTTTAAAATTAGAGGACTTGTAAAAGAAATATAAATCTATAATTTACCTCTTTAAAATTTTATTATTTGAGAAACAATTTTTGAAAAATTGAATTATTTTATATTTTTTTTAATTTTAAAAGTATATAAGATAAATATAATATAAAAATTTTACGATTTCAGAAAAAATAATTTATAATTTTTAATTTTTTTTTTCATTTTATTTTATCATGAAAAATAAAATTTTAACTTAATGATAATGGTATTTAACCAATTAAATTTCAATTGGACTTTAAAAAATTGACAATTTCATAGATTTAAAAAAAATGGACTCATCTCCCATAAAGAAATTTATTTAATTATTAAAATTTATAAAAGTGTGTATATACTTATTTTAAATTATATACATATAATGTGTAATCTAACTTATACGTTTAATAGTAGTTTTCATGAGAATTTAGCAATACAATTTCAACCAAAACCATTGAGCTTGTGTATACCTATTTTACATTATTTTATATATATATAACCATTGAGCTTGTGTATACCTTATTCATTATTTTATATATATATATATATATTATATATTCTAACTTAATACGTTAAATACGTTAATAGTATTTTTCATGAGGGAATTGCAATACAATTTTCAACCGAAAACCATTGGGTGTTCAAACTTCTAGTTAAAAACAACTAAACTTCGAAGTTTGCATAAACTAAAACTTATTCTAAGATATAAAAATTAATACATTTCAAAATAACTTTAATAAAAAATTATAATAAATCCTTATATTTTAAATAGCCTCACCCGTGCACATGCCGATAATGGTGGACAAATCATATCAATTCAAATGATTTATCTTCCAAAATCCAATCAATCAGTTATAAATTCTATGGATTAATAAATGAATTATTAATTGATTTAAAAGAGTCAATTTTGTCACATTCGGTGAGTTAGAGTGTGTTATCAAATCTTTTAAAGTCAAAATGGGTGGTTGAACTATAATCTCCCATTTTTAGAGAATTTTTAAGTTTTTTAAAATCTTCATCCCATGTAGTCTATGGGTTTTAATATTATGGACGATAAAATTTATTTTTAACCATAACTAATTTATTATGGATCATAAAAATTATTTTTTAATAAAAACTGATTCAAAATTAGTTGTTGAATTCATAGGGATATTTTCCAAGTTTTTTAAAATCAAAATGTCTCACCATATTATAATAGAGAATCTCCAAATCTTAAAGAATCTTTATACTTTTTAAAATGTTCACCACATGTAATCTATGAATTGTGATATTATGGAACACAAAAATCATGTACCTGAATCTACATTGTTAATTTAACAACTATGTTATCATAATAGAGAATCTCCATCATATTATTATTATGATCTTTTTTATTATTATAATAGAGAATCTCAACCATACTATTATGTCCATGTTAATGACATTTAGTAATCATGTTTTGGTACTAATAAAAAAGATTTTCATTTTTTTTTTCATTTGGGCATAGTTTACCATGGGTTTTGGGTTTCTCAAAGTGGTGATGGTGGCCCACCTCCGCCACTAGGGATTCACTTCTCTACGCAATCATGCCTATTTCCAACTCTATAGATCCATTAATGCACCACTAAGTACATGTGACATGACACTCCTACGTCCGCAGGGATGCTACATATCCATGAGTGCCATACATTCCATGGACTTTCCGGCAACTTGATCACATCCCCTACCAAAGTCGGAAAACTCGAAATCACTTCACGTCTGTATCCGTATTCCATAGGGACTCGCCTAGACTGCCGAATACTATCCATTAGGCGACAGAGTCATTAAAATTCTGCAGATGGGATAGCCATGCATCACCTCACTAATGCATCCCTCCTATTTGAATTTTGATAGCCCGCGCAGAGCGCTTTATGAATCCTCGCGAGGCAGGCTTTCTGGTGGTGTGTTTCCAAATAAAAAATATATGAAGTCAACCTCATTCAACAAGATTATTGTTTTAGCAATGTGTCACTTATGCAGTCTTTCATAAACCATTTTTGCTTGCCGAACTGAAGCTGGTTGGAAGTGCTAGAACTGGGAACCGCAATGTTTATTCATGCGTAAGCCCATCGAGAGAGCAAAAGAGATCACCATTCTTACGATGTTTTCATTCCCTTACCATTCTTACATGGAGTCAGGCAGTTCCTTTAAGTGTTTCAGGCCTCCGTTTGTACAATTGCATGCATGTTTGGATAGGCAACAATTGTGGATCTCTACATTGTTGGAAATTTCTGGTAATTTCAAACAATTACTGAACAAAGAAAATGCTCTGTTTTGCACAGGATCTTTAACACAGGGAAACTTAAAATAGATTGCTGGAGAACATAGTTTCAGATGCACAATAAAACCTTTGTATTCAATAATAAAATCAACAATTACAAAAGGATCTTCCTCTTAACAGAGGGATTAAACCATAGACTGCTTCAAATGTAGTCCTAAAACAGAAAAAAAAAAAAAAAATTACTCTGTCTTCTCCTGAAAATTTACTCTATCTCTGTCTTCTAATTCCATACTGCAGTGTGTAAAACAAATTTCTGTTTCACTTGTTACATATGCTCTGCTGCGTATTTTTCATTTCATATGCCCAAAAACAAAAAAATTACAATACATTCGCATTGTTGTGCGTTACACTTCATTTTTCAACGAACACCCAAAACAAGCTTCACGCTGCTGCATATTACATTAAGAAACAATCTGTCTCTGCATACAAAATGTTACACTGCTGTGTAATGGTTTTTACTCACACGGTGCTGTGTGGTTCACTCCTTTTTTTTTTCAACAAAAAAAACGAACATTACATATGCACAAAACCAAAAAAAAACATAACAAAATACATTGACCTATGCCCATACTTCCGTAAAAATAAAAAAATATTAAAATTAAAATTTTTTACCAACAATCTACGAACCAAAATAAATTGCATTAATTATTTTACTCGCAAACCGGCGGTCAAACCCAAAACTTCACGTTAAGTTCAAATGGTGCAGGCTGTACTTCAACCGTTGATCTGCTCCTCATTGATCGAATGACTGTCATTAATTCCCCGAGAGGCCCTTTTAATTGAACTTTACCAGCCGGGGAATGGGTGGTTTTGAAATAGTGTTGCGGCCATGTGTTGATCAACAAATGTGATCGGAGCCCCCTCGGAAAATACCACTCCGCACGAAAGGTGGTGCGAGGAAAAAACTGCCTAGTTTCCGGAATTAACTACGTGCCACTGTTCAACTGTAGCGGCAATTGAAATTATATTTCAACACTCCTCTT
>APFE031136671.1:22128-64651 GCA_000404065.3 Pinus taeda | reverse complement strand
TTGAACTAATTCCAAACATAGAGCTGAAAACTAGGCATCCAAACAACCTGCCTCTAAAAGAAGGGAAACTGATTCATTACATTAAATTTTTGCTATTTTGTGAATGAATCATCTAGAATAGGTAAAAGTGAGTCAAAGTTACATACCAACCATAAATTTACATCAAGATAACTCAAAAATTTCATCCACAAGAAAAACTGGTTCAACTGGCCGAATTTCTGAGCTGAAAAGTGAAAAATTGACCAAAAATCTCTATGCGCCGCGCGCCTGAGCTCTATGCGTCTCGTGCCTTGCAGCCTACGTTTGGGGCACTTTCCGGCATCCAAATTGAGCTCATGATAGCTCGTTGGAAAGCCCTGGATGTCTACTATCCAGCCCAAGTTGAATTTCCCAATTTGGAGCTCATTTTCCCCTTCAAAATGTCATTCTCCCAGAAGTACTTCCTGCTGGAGCAAAAGGTGGCAGAAAGGTGATTTTCATGGTGTTTTTGGCCCTTTTGATCATCCAGAACTTGATGAAATGCCTTGGCCATACTAGAGCATGCATAACTTACCATGAAAAATTCAAAACTATAAAGTTTTCCTCCAGCAAATGTCTCAATCATAAGCGCGCGCGTCGACACGCTATGCGTTGAGCTGAAAAACCTGTTCTTAAGCCAAAATTTTTCAAAATGACAAAAATTTCTCCGAAATTGCTCAAATTCGGAGAGAAGACCCTCCATCATGTATTATGTCTAGCCAATGGAGCCTCGGCCAAAATTTGGAGTGGATCAGGCTTTTTCTGCCGTTTTAGTGCTCTGCTCAACCGCCTCTTTAGAATCTTCATTTTTGCTTTACAGACATGCATAGGAGCCCAATAATGATTTTTCATATGATGAAGCATGTCTTTGTCTCTATTCTGATCCTATGAATGTACCCACGCTGATGAATAAGGTGAGACCCCTTCCACGCCATGTGGAGATAGTACTTGTGCTGCTGATCAAGTCAACGAGACCCCTTCCACCCCAGGTGGAGATAGTACTCGTCGTGATGCTGCAAACAAAGCTCTGTGGCCTCTTTTACATGTTACCACTACTGGTGCACTGCTATGCTCCATCTCAGTACATCAACCTCAATGGTTGAGTCATTGTCCTTCTCATATCCTTGCTCATAAACTGAATCTGTTTCTGACATGGCTTTGAAAACAAGATGTCTGCAATATGTATGTTGATATAGGTGTAGTGAAGGCAAAAATTTCAGTGTATGCTTTACCCCTCAAATGTGTCAAATGTGTATCAAAGTATCATAGGAAAGCCACAATGAAAATAGTTTTTTCAACTGAGTTTGCATGGAAAGTAGTGTGAAAATGACAATGGCCATAACAATGACAGCAGAGAAGTAATGGCAAAGAGAGAGCGTGAGGCTGAGGTTAATAATGAGCATGGACACCACTAAAAATTGATGACATAGGCATATATCAATAGCACAAGTTTGAAAAACCCCCACACAGTCCCTAATATTTGTTTCAAACCCTAAGAAGTGAATTTGGCAATAAACATAGGGTTTTACATTTCAAACTTGTTTCTCCACATTCAAAACACCATAATCATGTCTAAAATTCACTCAGCAAACATAAAGAACCTACTTGCAAGTTGATGGAGGTAATTTGGCACGAATCTGGACGAAGGAGTGAAAATTTCTTGGTTTTGAGCTATATGCGCCGCGCGCTTACCCAGTGCGCCGCACGCTTCCTATGTGCCGCGCGCGTGTAAATTTACACTGGCCAATGGAGCCCAGTGCACCGCGCGCACCCAATGCGTCATGCGCCTTCTGTATGGGTCGCGTGCCACATAGTGCATTTTGCATGAGGCCTTCCCGGTGTCAAAATTGGGCACATGATAGCTCGTTGGAAAGGCCTTTGAGTATACGTTCCAACGCAATCGGAATTTTTTAATTTGGAGTTAATTTTCCTTCCAAAAATTAAATCTCCCAAGACTGGTCAAAATGTGCCAAATGAGGCTGCCTCAAGGCAGAGTGCTCTTGCAGTCAACTTTTGAATGCCTTCCTCAACTCCAAATTGAGCTCATGCTATTTCATTAGAAATATATTTTTGTCTAGTTATCCTTTGACTCATCAAGAATGTTATTGGGCCAACTAAGCTAGGAGAAAGCTTGATTTTCCCAAGGTCATTTCAGAGGTGCATCAATTCTCCCGACGCGATTGTATTTTTTACATTTCTCGAAAACCATGACACCTGTGTAAAAAGTGAAGGAGGTTTTTCTTCCATGGCCTGTTGTGGACAAAAAAATCTCTCAGTTTTTCAAAATTCATCTTTGATTGCTCTGGAACATCTTTTGAGTGAAACTTATCCCGATGTGTGAAACAAGGAATTTTGTCGAAATGAAGCGCAATGAAGGGGATAAGGGGCTTCTAAATTCTTGGGTAAATTTTTGGAAGTAGGGAGGGATGTTAGGAAGTAGGGGAAAGTGGAATCTTAGAGATCGAGTGAGGGGAAGGGGTCCAAAAGGGAAAAACACAGGCCTAGCCTAGAAAATTGCCAAGTTATGGCAAGAAACTAGGGTTTGTGCAAAAATGAGGAATTTGGGGGATCTCAATGATGGGAAGTGTTTAATAAGGTACATTAATGATAGGGGAAAGTGTATGAACATCAAGATACAAGTTTTGCATAATGATTTGACCATTCAAGAGAAATTGCCTTCAAAACCCTAGGAGAGGGAAATGAACCTTGCCTAGGTGCAACTGAGACATGAACAAGGTGTAAAATGAGCCAATGGAACCTGACGTGATGATAACAACCTTCTGAATGATGATAGAATCAGCTGAATAGTGACATAGACTGACATTTGGGCAACTTTGAAAGGAGTGAAAGCAAACCCTAGACCTAATGCCTAGTGAGCAAATTTTGCTTGAAGACTCACTGAAATGACAAAATTTGATTTTGACACCTTGAAATCACTTGTAAGAGCATGTTTGATCACTAGAGGAAGGCTGCAAAGGCTGACACTAACAGGATACATTAGGCCACGTGTATCACCCTAGGGTGCACCTATATTGTTCTTGAAGAAGAAGGATTGTACTCCTAGGTTGTGAATTGATTACATGCAGCTGAACAAGGTGATGATCAAGAACAAGTACCCATTATCAAGGATTGATGACTTGTTTGACTAGTTGAAGGGGACAACAATGTTCTCAAAGATTGATTTGAGATCAAGATACCATCAGGTATGCATCAAAGAAGAGGACACCTACAAGGTTGCTTTTAGTGCCATGTATGGGCATTATGAGTTTGTTGTAGTTCCATTTAGTTTGACTAATGCTATAGCTACTTTTATCTGCTTGATGAATGGTGTGTTGCATCCTTATCTGGACAAGTTTGGTATTGTATTCATTGATGACATCTTGATATATTCTAAGGATGAGGAAGAGCATGTTGAGAATTTAGCAGCAGTTTTGAGACTGCTAAGAGATCATCAGTTGTATTCCAATCTTAACAAGTGTAGTTTCTTTCATACTGAGGTGCATTACTTGGGACATGTTTTTTCTGAGGGAGGGATAGCAATATAACCAAAAACGATAAGGGATATCATGGAGTAGGAAGATCCTAAGAATGTGGATGAAGTCAAATCATTCATGGGGATAATAGGTTACTACAAGAGGTTCATCGGGAACTTGTTAAGCATTTCATATCCTATTACATCATTGCAATGGAAAGGTAGGAAATTTGATTGGATAGAGGAGTGTGTGGCCAGTTTTGAGTAGTTGAATCAGTTGTTGAAATATGCTCTCGTTATTAAAGTTGAATATCCACAAAAAGAGTTTGTGTTGTGTATAGATGCATGTAAGAAAGGACTTGGTGGAGTCTTGATACAGGAGGGATAGGTGGTATGTTATCAGTCCAGGAAACTGAATGAGCATGAGTAGAACTAAGTGACTCGTGATCTTTGGTTGGAACCTATTATCCATGCATTGAATATGTGGAGACACTATCTTCTTGGTAGGAGATTCATATTAATAAGTGACCACAATGGGTTGAGGTACCTATCTGAAAAACTAAATCTAAATGTCAGGAAAGCTAGATGGTTGGCCACACTCAATGAATTTGACTTTGAGATCATATACATCAATGGTAAGGAGAACAAGGTTGTAGATGCTCTCAGCAAGAGAGTGCAGATGGATCATGCTGAAACAATGAGCTTTTAAGGGACATATTTATAGGAACAGATCTTATTGGAAAGACAATTGGATGAGAGGTAGAGGGAGCTTAGGCATAGGTTACAACACCAAGGTACAAGTGATCGAGATGTGGACTATCATCTCATGGTAGATGGTTTGGTGAGATTCAGGGACATCATTTATGTGTCGGATGATATTGGGCACAAGAAGCTTATCTTGAGGGAGTTTCATGTCAATCCATATTCGAGAGACACAAGATATCAAAAGACATTAGCAACAGTGAAGAATATCTACTAATGGATGAATCTAAAGAAGGAAGTGGCAGAGTTTGTGGCTATATGTTTGAAATGTTAGCAGGTGAAAGTAGAGTGTAAGCATCCACATTGATTGCTTCAATCTATTATGATTCCATAATGGAAACAAGATGCCATTTCCATGGACTTCATTATAGGCCTTCCAAGGACATCGAGGTATCATGATTATATCATGGTTGTGCTTGACAGTTTGAGCAAGGTAGCTCACTTCATTCTAGTGAAGACTACTTGTTTAGCTAGTGAGGTGGCACAAATCTTCACTAGGGAGATCATGATATTGCATGGTGTTCCAAATAAGATTGTGTTGGACAAGGATGCTGAGTTCACTTCCAAGATTTGGAAGGAGTTGTTTGCAGGTTTGAGGATAGAGTTGGCCTTCGTACAGCTTATCATTCGTAGATATATGGATAGACAAAGAGGGTCAATATGATTTTGGAGGATATGCTGAGGATGTATGTGATGCATCAGCAGAGGAGATAGGAGGATTACCTTCCATTGGTTGAGTTTTATTACAAGAATAGTTACCAAAAGTAACTGAGGATGAGTCTGTTTGAGGCACTATATGGGTAGAGTTGTAATACTCCCATCAGTTGGAGTGATCCAATGAACATGGTACTTATTGGACCGGATATGTTGGTAGAGATGGAATAGGGAATACAGGTAATCAAGAAGAATCTAAAGGAGACATAGGATAGATAGGAGAATTATGCATACCAACACAGGGCATTTAAGGAGTTTCAGGTTGGGGAGCATGTGTATTTTTTCATTAATACCAATAAGAGATCCTTGAGGATTGGATCATGTGCAAAGTTGGCACCATGATATTGCAGGCATTTTGATATCCTTGAGAAGATTGGACTAGTGGCCTACAGACATGCACTACCTCTAACACTGAAAGTCCATGATGTTTCTATGCTTCATTACTTAAAACATATGTAAAGGATGGTGATAGAGTTATTGATTGGTATGTATTGCATATGTAACCAGAAGAAGGATTCCCATTGGAACCTTAGAGCACATTCCAACAGAAAAAACTCATGCTCAGGAACAGAGTAATCAAGCAAGTTAAAGTGCAATGGAAGCACTTTGGGCCCAATGAAGTTGCATGGTAGATGGCAGATCAAATGCGGGCTATGTATCCTTCATTGTTTTCAAGTTGAGGTAAAGAAGTTTTGGTATATGTACATATTCATGTATGGTTGTTATTGTAAATACAAAAATGAGCTGTGTTATAAAGCTCCAATAAGTGGTATGGTTTTTATGTTGTCCCATTTGTCATGATGGTTTTACTTTTGAGTAGGTTGTTCATTGTAAATATTGTAATGAGCTAGGTTATAAAGCTCCATAAGTAGTTTTTTTTTTTTTTTCAACGGTTTTTTTGGTTGTATGTCTCATAGAACACTGAGAATGGTGCTCCCCTGAGGGGGAGAGGTCTGTAACAACCCCAGGTTTAAAGTTCATGTAATAACAGTTAATAAAGTAAAAATAAGACCAAGGTCAAGGGACACTTATTCCAAGTTAAATGTTGGTAAAAATATCTTAGTGTGCATCAATTGTTATGTTTATGGCTAAGGGAACATTGGAAAAGGAAATGAAAAAAAAAATGAAAAGGAAAAAATGTATTATTGGCATTTTATTTATAAAAATAAAGGAAAATAGGAGAAAAGGGAGGTGAAATATCATTGGTTAAATGCAGGGAGGAAATTGAAGGAAAATAATGGGAAAATGAAGAAGTTAGAGGAATCAAGAATAAAAATACATCAGAGCATCAATGGGTAGTTTTTTGTCAGTTTGGTTTTGGACTTAGTATCAAAGAGGATAAGTGAACCAAGGGGAGAAGGAAAGAAAGTGAGCAAAGGAAGGACAAGGAAATCAAAGGAAGAACAAGGAAGACAAAGGAAGCAAGGACCAAGAAAGGAAATTTTGGATCAACAAACTGCAACAGGAATACTTTCAGGTAACAAATTGCATGACCAATTTCCTAGATGGTTTTTGGAATGTATGACATATTCATGTGTGTATTTGGTTTCTTTATTCTCAGCCGCATGGATTTTTTTGGGTTATAACAATGGCTTTATCATTTCCTTGCCATTTCCGAATAGCCATGATGTGTGGGAATTATTTCTCTATTGAGATTTGGATCGATGGAAGGTTTTTGATCTTGGTGAGGTGGTCTCAAGTAAATCCTAAGGGTTGCAGGTGGAGATGGTTTTCTTTGGGAAGCCATTAATAAGTGGGTGGAGATAGAAAAATTCCTGAATGGATTATGAAGGAATTCTGAGGCATCCAAGCTCAATTTGGTTTTATGATTGTGAGACCAGTTTAAGGGATATCATGGTATGATGAGGGTGGAGGTAGTTTAACCTATGGAGTCCATTGGTTGTTTATGGATGGCTTTATCCAATGATATCCCACATTCATGCTTATAAAATGGAATCAGGGTGATTGGCTGAAAGAAATATTTGGTTGATCCCAATCTATTGTCAAGTGGTACATGGAAGTCCCTTACTTGGTTGGCTTTTTCATTTGGTTAGTAAGATATAAGCCCGTCTTGTTTTGATGAGTAAATGTAATTTTTATTATTGGGCTTAAATGATTGTTCTATCATTTTTATTTATATGTTTATATGCTGGTTATAAGCATGGTTAATTGACATATCTAAGTATGGATCTCATCACATTTCATTGAATGAATGTCTGGTTAATGAATGTATAACCTAGCTGGTGTTATGAGAGCTATTATGAGAAGGCATCACTCTTTCTTGTCAAATGTCAGATAATTTTTTAGATCCTTATGTTCAAATATGAATTCATGACCTATAGGTTGTATTTTCACCATGTGTTTGAAAGAATTTCAATCCCGGTTGGGAGGGGTCAAGTCAAGTCTTGGTTCTAGTTTTGGTTTAAAATATTTGTTTCTATGTCACTTATCATTTATGAAAGTTTCACTCAATTTTGGGAAGATGCCTAAGCCATGGCCCTGAAAAAGTGCCTCTTAATTCGCGGTTGCTGGCATAGAACTGACTAGAAAATTCCACAATCACATGGAGATAGGCTTATCAGTGCAACTCGAGGGATACAAATGCTTGCATGGCTTGGAAAGGGAGTGATTGAGGCTCTAGGTCAATGAAAAAGAGAGTTATCTTAGTGGTTGGACACCTAGAGGGGTTGGCTTGCTCTTGGAGGTCCTGTAGCACATGGGAGAAGCCGTTAAGGTCTTAAATTGTTGACTTCATTTTCTTAAGGTCATTTAGGAGGTTGAGTCTTATCATAGTGACCCTCAGCTCATGTTTACCTCTAGCAAGCTGGTGAAAGTGGGTATATTTGGGAGGAGGAGGTTACAGTTTGGCAACAACAACATGGAAAGAATAGTTAACAACAATATTCAACAAAGCATTTGGGATTTGGCATGAAAAGTAAGAGGCTTAGTTAAGTTACCGCTTTGGCATTTTTGGTAGTTAAGAGAAACATAAACAACAATGTAGAATTCTAATAACATGAATGAGTTGGAAAATTGTTTAAAGTTATATTTGTGGTATAAATTTCAATTGAGAGGCAGTTTTGGAAAGTAAACATAGTTTGGAAATTCACTAAAAATAACAAAAACTCAGCTAAATTCTGTTAAAAATATAGAATAGCAGAAAAACAATAGTTTAACTCAGCTAATGAGCCTAGAATTTCATATTAGAGAATGAGAACTTGAAGAGTAGAATTAAAAAGACTAAATTGAATAGGACAAAGGAAAAATAAAGAAATTCATTTAGCAATATTTGAAAATCAGGATAACTAAATTTCAATTCAAAATATTAGTCAAGAATTGATTATAACTAGAATTCGAGAAGCAAGTTGAGTTGTTGCATTGATGAGAAGTAGCAGGTGGCTATAAGGGCTGGGATGTTGAATGAGAATTCAAGAAGAAGATTGTGCAGTTTGCAACATAATTAGAGATCAACAGAGGGCTTCTTGTGGTTGCATGAGAGAGAGTAGCAGAGTGTTATAGGAGTGGGTGTGTTTAGTAATGAAATTTTTTTGAACGTATTGGTGAATTGTTCACCAACCAGAGATTATTGAAGGTGTTTAAGGTGGATTTGGTGAGAAATTGAAGTAAGCATATTCATTTGTTTGTGAGGTAAGTGGTCTCTTGGTTCTAGTATGAAAATTGATGAAAGATGGATAAACAAGACTAGTAAGTGGTAGCTTGCAGATCAGGGTAAGAGATCCTTCTAGTGGGTGCTAGTAAATGTTCAGAGCCAGTAGTCCCTTTCAGTAGAGTCTGATAAACGAGAAGGGGAAAGAGACCCTCTGAGTGAGTACTGGTAAATGAGCAAGGTCAACAAACCCTTTCAGTTGTATAAGATAAACAAGAAGGGATTGAAGTTCCTTTTAGTAGAAGTTGATAAACCTACAAGTGATATCTTGTGGGGCCATTGTGTAGTCACGTTGAAGCTTGTGATGAGAATAAGATTGGTCTCTTATGTATACTTTTCTCATGTGCTTGATTCTTATGATGTGATAGATGATTGATTTGCATTGTTTATCCATGAATAATTGTTAAAGAGATTAAAAAGTGAAAGTTATGAGGAATTGTATAATTTGGCGACACTACTGATTCATTATCCCTCTCAGCAGTTTCCTAGTTTCCATTGTTTCTAACAATTGGTATTAGAGCCAAGTCTCCTTCAGGATCAGTTTAATAAATGGAAGGAAGATCAGGGATCATGGAGAACTAGGGTTGGATCAAATGGAGTTCCATTTTTGAATGGCTCAAATTATACAACTTGGAAAGTAAGGATGAGAATCTACTTGAAAGCTCTTGATTTGGATGTATGGCTATCGTGGAGTATGGAGTAATAAATGATAATTTTGATAGACACACCAGGAAGGAAATCAAGAGAGGGTTGTCTAAGTTAGATATTGAAAAATTAATTTATTCTAAAACTACAAAGGAGATATGGTACAAATTGCAATCCATCTATGAAAAAGACATGCAAGTTACATGTGATGCCAAGAGGATTTCCATGGAGGATGAAGCAGTCAAAGATTCAAAGAGAGATGAAGATAATGAATCAAATGATTATTCTTTTCTATCAATAAGACATGTCGATTATCAACACCCAAAGAAGATGCAATTTACAAGTTGTTTTTTTGTTGTTATTGTATAATAATAGACCATCTATCCTCAAACTGCTCAGCTGCAAGCACTGGTGAAAGTAAGAGCTACTCATCAAGTTGTAATGAAGATAAAGCTACCTTAATAGTGACAACAGTTTTGGACATTTGTCAAGAAGACAATGGGTCCAGCTCTATTGAAGAAGAAGAAAGGACATCTCACGTATCAACAAAAGAATCCCTAGAATCATCAACGGAACAAACTTTTGAGAGTCAAATAAATACTATTGGTGAATCTAGTTTGTCCTTTATTTATTTGGAAGATATTGAATAAAATATATATTTAAAGAAGGAGCTCATATCAGATCTTGAGGAGATTTACAAATTCAGATCTATAAATATCAATTTGGAAGAAGAGAAAAAGACATTGAATGAGAAGGTCTTGAATCTTTAGAAGCATGCAAAGAATTCTGAAGCATTTAAAGATAATCAAACCAATGATTGTTCCTCTCAGATAAAGATAACAATTGAAGATGATGGTGACTGAACAAAAAAGTTAAAGGGACCCATGAATTTGGATAAAAGAAGGTCTGACAATACTGCAATGGTAAAGAAAAGAACACAACAAAATAAAGGGACTTCCAAGAGTCAAAATAAAGGTATCCAACCCATCGTATGCTTTGTTGTAATAATGTAGGGCACTTTTCCTCCAAGTGTTCATAAAGGAAGACGAAGTTGCAACAACATAGGTGGAATGTGCAATTTTAGCCACAACCACGAATTTCTCGAAACATAAATTCGACCAACCAAGCACAAAAAGCCTTTTCTCCTCGGAGGATATATTTTCAATGGCCTAAGAGTTGCAAGAGAGAAAATTATATTCCAATAAACTGGATAGGCATAAGATTTGGTAAGAAGTATAATTATTTTGTCCCCTTATTGAATAAATTTGAATGCTACAAGTGCAATAATTTTGAGCATAAAGAAACTGCATGCAAATATAGAAACAATCTATTTTTCCAAAATGTTGAAAATAAAGCTAAGAGCCTACAAAAATAAGTACACGATAGCTATTTCAACACCAAGAAGAAAGGAATATTGAATGGTGCATAGAGGTAGTGTAGAACAATGTTTGGATTTGAAGATAATCAACAGAATATTGGCACACCATACCCTAAAATTCCATTCATTTATCTCTCTTATATAAGCTACAATATGCAAAGACCCCAATTAGAAAAAGTATGTAGCATCAACCGTGAAAGTCCTCCAAAGTAATATCGTGAGAAAGAAGAGAAGTAGGTAAATTTTAAATTGGCTTCAATTAGTGCTAACAAGAAGAATGACCAGTGGTTTGTATGCCCACACAATGGTAGAAAGTCAACCAGTCAGGAAAACCAGCAAAAGAAATCAAATCATATCCGGCGTGGAAGAAAAATGAATATAATATACTCAGGGGGAGTGGATCCCTTGTTCCGCTTCATTGAAGAGAAGAGATTGGCTTCAATGGAAGCCATAAAGGTCAGATGCAAGGATCAAAAAGGAACCTGCCAAGGAATTGATCTTAAGGATAAGAGAAGTATTGAATGTTGTTGTCAAATGAAATTGATACAAAGTTGGTGATGATCTATTTATAAGCTTTCCTAGTAAGTATTGCTTAAAAGTTTCTAACGCAAAGAGGGAGCATGGCCATAGGGGGAGTATACTCAAGTCAATATTTGAGTATCATATTATGCATTGAAAATTAGTATCATTAATTGGTATGGATAATGGTGTTTTTTACATATGTGAGTAATCAAAATGTAATGGTTGTCATGATGTTGTTCGAATTGGTGATTGGTATCACATCGTATCAAAGGTATTGTTAACTAGCATTTACAGTCAGAGTATGGTGTTCATGTCATCTAATTTTGATAGGAAAATATTGGTTTATATGATTTTTTTCATGGTGAGTTTGTTTTCATTAGAAGCCTATCAGGTGAAGCACAAGTTGAGTTGTTGGTCTCGGCATGCAATGCTGAGAGTTCCTCTATGTTTGTCAAAGTGTTGTGCTTTGTTGACAAGTGATGGTGTCATGCATATGAAAGGTTTTTATTGTTGCTATAGGTTAGGTGTATGTGTTTAGGTAGCCATTGTTATGAATGTAATCATAGTTGAGACTCAGATCAACTGGAATAATTTTCTCATGACTCAATTACACAAGCATGTGTTGTTTCAACAAGAGATCCATATTGCCTACTTGAAGGAAAGATTGGGAGTAAATATTCCTTTCCCTTCAACTCAATATTCTTCACAAGACAGAGAGGAAGCCGCTTGGATCAGATCAGAGGTAGCTAAGGTTTTCATCATAAGAAGAAGTAGTTGACAGTTCCACAACATCAAAAGACAAAGGTATATTATTGACATGGGAAGCATGTTAGTATCTTTTCAATTGATGTCAAAGGGGTAAAAGTATTGCCGATCAAACAAAAGATGGTAAATGATCATTATAAAAGCACAAGGAGAAGTATCAAAGAAAAGTATTGATCATTGGTAATGATGTCTTGTTTCCATCAATGCCAAAGTGAGAGATTGTTGGAAATATGTTTAATGGAAAAGGTAATGGAAACATAATTTCAATGGTAAATATGTTGTCATTGGTGGCAAAGGTAAATATTGATGGAAAAGACAATAGAAAAGGCAACATATGAAAAAGAAAAGGAAATGGAAAAAGTGGCACATAAAAAAAAAAGGCAATGGAAAAGGTGGCACAGGCAAAGCAAAGTCAAAGGAAAAAGCATTACAACTGTATAGGAAATATCAAAGAATGGAAAAGGTAGCTGGAATGGTGCAGAGGATTTGGAGCCAGTTCTAGAGAAACATATCATCTTAGATGCAAGTGAAAACCACCTATGGATAACTCTAAAAGAGTTTTCCAACAATGTGTGGAAACATAAAAAGGCCTCCTGGAGCAAATGATAGAGCCAGACAAAGTTTGGTGACGCCAACACCTTCATAGAAGAGTTAAAGGTGGCTGGAGTCTTTGGTGCATAGCTAAAGTTGGCACAAGTGCCAAACTTGGTGCCAACACTAACAGAGCTTCTAAGCGAGAGCTTCGAGCAGACTTGGTAGATAGAAAAACAATGGGAAACATTCTTATTGGCCACAGATGGAGTGGGTTGATGCCATCCCAATGGTGGTACTCCATTGGGAACACCCTGAAGGATTCATTTATGGTGGGGATGTAAAGTGTTGGGATACATTGATAGAGTGGAGCCCACCCAACAGTGGTAGCCTAGAAGTTTGTTTAGGGTACACATGGAAAAGCAGTCGAAGGAAAGCACCAAGATATGTGGTAGCTTTCCAAAAACACCATAGATAAAGGTTTTGGTGGTCACGAGAAGTAGTTTCGCACATAGTCAATCACATATATAAACAATGAAGCTCCACCCCGGGAACACTCCACCCAAAACCAAAAACTGTAGATGAGTGGAGTCGAAGGAAGAGTTGTTGAACCTAGTGGGTTTTAGATTTAAAAAATGATTTCAATGCCAAAAAAGGCCTTGAAGACCCTTTTTCTCTCCTCACCAGCACAGACAAGTGGAAGCACATGAGTAGTCAGTGGTGATGTGGACATGGACACATGACTAGGGTCGATTTAGGGTTTTTGGGCCCCCAAGTGGCCCCTTTCTAGGTGTCGTGTGTCACCACTCATAGGTAAGACATGGTAAGAGTGACCTCATGGTGTCATCATCCCGACAGGATGAGCCCGAAAGATTTAAAATGGCACAGAGAGAGTGTCGGGCAATGAGAGCTAGGACACGTCGGAAGCTGACTAAACCCAAAGAGTTGTTCCATTGGATGTTGTTGTAGTGGGAGAACCCCACATGAGAGCTCATTTGTTAGCCTCACTCTCTTAAAAATCAATAATAAATTTAATTATTAGATTAAATAAATAAAATCATGAGAATTCCTCAAACTAAGGAGTCTAGTTTCGATGAGAGATTCTCTCCAACTAGCTCTCCTAAATTAGTGTGTAAGTTGAGAAATTGTCTCAACCAAGTGTGTCTAAGATAGATGCACTATATTAAGACCACTTACTCATGTATTTAAATGTATTATTAAATTTTTTGCAACATGTGAATTACATCAGCATGAGAGACCACATGATGCCTCTCTACCTTTTCTGCCAATTTAATTTTTGTGTGTTAATTTTCTATGCATATGGTTATATGGCTTTGTGATTCTTCTCCATGTGGTATCAGAGCTAGTATGCTAATTGGTAAAACCATCATATCATTGTGAAGGTAGTGTGAAGGATGTGTGAGATATTTGAACTCTCGTTGATATTTTCTTGCCTAAGTTATCCTTACTGCTGAAACAACTGTAGACTGTTGCAAGTAGCATGGATGCATTGAGTTGTTAATCAATTAAAAAGAAATCATGTACAACCTATGAGGGTTCCGTTGGATTTTTCCTATGGCTCTACTTGGAGGTTCGTGCCGAAAGAGAGGCACTGTGGCTCATCAAGGTTGCATAAATCTCATACGTTCAATGCAACAATAACTATTTATTTTTGCAACGAGGGTTGATAATGGTTAATGTTGGGATTGCATTGATGAGTTTAGTTGGATGCAAGACATTCATTCGATTCAGCTGCTACCAAGGACACCCTCAAATCTGAATTAGCTAGTGAGATGGATGCAAACTAGAACCATCCATTGTTGCATGTTTATAGCTCAGTGTTGCTTTCGAAGGGTGAAAGATGCGCAACTAGATGCGTACTATAAAAATCTGTCAATGGTATCATTTAGAAAATACTTCTTGCAAATTGTTACTCCTACAAGCTCTCTCACTACCTCTGTCATCATGCAACTTGCTACATTCAAAGAACTATTGATGGCTAGAAAACGATTGGCGTGATAAGTGGATTTTCCAACTCCTTGGTAGTAAACTCCACTTTTATGTTCAAAATTAGTCGAAAGACGTGAAAGAAGCTGAGAAATGAAGCCAACTCCCACATGTTTCGAAGGAGCCATCAGGCTTCTAGGTAGGAGGAGGAGGAGTCATTAAAGCGGCAACGAAATCTCGATCTTCATTGCCACTACTATTCCTACAGGGGGCAGAGTGCTCGATGGCTAGATCGAGAGGTTCTATCAAGGCTTGAGTCCATGCAGTGCACATATGTGTTGTGTGATGTTTTCTGTTTTCCCCATGTTCCTGATTGAAGTTGCTTCCTCCTCTTTCCACCATCGTTATCTATCAGATTGGATGTCTAGTTGTTCAAGAATACAAGGGATATGTGTTGGAAGAGATTCCAAGAGTCACCATCTACTACAACACTACATGAACAAGGTGGATCATGAAAGATTGGAGCCTACATGAAGAAATAGCTACCTGGAAATTATTGCCATTGCTAAAAGAGAGTGTGCCTATTGTAGATCTCGTTGGGCATTTAAATTTCAAAGAATCAATTCTCTAACTTTTAGAAGTCAAAATACTATGAAGTATTTTTTACACTAGTGGAATACTATGCTTGAAAGATCATCACCAATAACATTTGAGTCACTGGCTCTGAGTTTGGTCAAAAGTATCTAAGCCTTTAGTTGCTAAATGAGCCTGACATTTTCAACTTCTACACCTTTTGAAACCTGTGTGGAGGGGCACTGAATTAAAGGTGTGCATTTTTTTTAAAGGAAACTAGCACAAAATTTTAATTTTTGAAATCATTTCACTTGTACAAGTGACTTCATACACTTTATTTCACTTTTTAAAGTTACATCATAATGTGATTTTTTATATAAAGTGATATCAAGCCCTTGGAGAAATAAGTTATATTTTTTAAAATTAAATGAGTGAATTTTGGGAGGTATAAGGAGTGACATAAGAAAGAGGATTAGTGCATAAGGTGCATTAAAATTTTTATTTTGGAGAGATAAGGAGTATTTGTAATTTTTTACGTCATGGAGTCATAAGTGCTTTTGTGGAGTCATAAGGTGCATCTTTTGTAATTTTGGAGTGATAAGTGAATATTTTTAAAAGGGAAGATCATTGTTGTATTTTGAAGAAATCTTTTTAGCATAGTATACTTTTATTTTTGAAGACAAGGGGTTGTGTGAGTGTGGCATTCTCATTATTTGCGAAATTTCATTCACGATGTTGTGAAGGTGAAGGTTGATGTAATTCACTATTTAATAAAGACATATTTTTGTGGTGTTTGTGTCCTAGATTCGCCCGAAATTGAATAAGGGGATCTTAGGTACACGGTGTCTAACGAATTCATGTGCATGACTTGTGTTCAAATTATCTCTTTATTATGATTAAAAAAAACAAGTACATGCACATAAGAAAGTTTCCATATACAAGTCATCGATCAAGCTCCTGAAATCAAAGCTCCCATAATCAATTAAGTTCATAAGCACAAAGCGTTACATCATCGACTTGATAAAAGTGATATTCTGCAACAACATTTCGCAACAGCTAATTCACACCATCAAGTTAAGGACGCTACAAATCAAGCACTTCAAGTCTAACGACATCAACAACACTTTTGTTTCACTTCAAAATAAACCTATTTTAACTGAATTTTCTGGGTGCATTTTTGGTTGTAACTGACACCCTCATTTGATTTATTATAGTGCATACAAGTCAAGTCAGTTGTCACTTGAACATTTATCATTTAGGTGCATTTTCGACAGTGTTTGACACCCATCATTTTTTTGGCACATTTAGTGCATCACTAAGTGTAGTAATCACACAAGAGTTCAATACAACAAGTATTTCAAGCAAGTACAATCAAGAAAGCAAGCATGTTCATAACAACAATTAAGCAAGCAAGCATGTTCGTAACAAAAATCAAGCAAGCGAACGTGTTCATAAAAAGCAATGAAGCATGAGTATTTCATTCAAGTACACATAAAACAATCAAGCAAGTTCCAACACATAATCAAGCAAGAAATCATCTTCAATCGAGCGTGGACTCTAATCTTCAAGTAAGCATCAAAACAAGCATGTGTCTACAACAAGTGCCCTAAGATCAAGCAAGCATGTCAAGTAACCAAATCAAGTACAATAGTTCAATGCACAACAAGCGAGCCTTTGTAAAGTTCATTAAGCATTTATAACATTTCATCCAAGGGAAGCGATCATCATCAAGAGAGCGTACAATTAGCAGTTCAAGCAAGTGTTTAAAAGCATCAGCAATCAACAACTAGTACAAGCGAGCATGTCATTTCAATGATCGACTCAAGTGAGCAACCTTTTCAAGCACAACTTCTACGACAAGCGCGCCTGACTTCAAAGTAAGCAAGGCAACATGGAGACACACATCCAGTTGTCCCAAATTATTAACAATTTAATGTTATCATCAGCTAGTGACATGGTGCACATCAGCAAAACCACTCTTGCTAATGTTCAAGTGCATATTCAACATGCACATGAAACGACTGAGTTCCTTCAACTGGAGTCGCGACTACAAAGAAGTGAGTTGCAAGAGAAGCATGTTGCTTCCAATTATTTGATCAATCCAGAGATAGCCGATCATTCAAATTCATTCATCCAACCAGCTTCAAGTGTTGAAGTTGTTTTAGTTCAACATTCTTCCAAATCCATCATCAAGCAATGGGAAGAAATTCAAAGTAATCGAAATTGACGCAACTTAGGATATGTCAAAGATAATGACAACTTACATATCCCTGATTATTCAAAGCCCATTCAGTTCGTCACTGTCGGATTACTTGAACAAATCACATTAGCATGTTCTCAACAACTTGCAGACGGACATCAATCCACACAAACTGAAGTTGCAAACAAACAGAAATGCACACAAACTCAATTTGTAGTCAAACCAAAATGCCTTTATTGTCAAAGAACTGGTCATCTGGAAGATTAGTGTTTTGATCTCCATCCTTGTCACCATTGTGCCAAGAAGAATCATTCATTAGCGAAGTGTTGCAAACAACACCAACCTACCATATTAAAGATCAATTATGCATGGATTGATCCATGGGAATGGTTTTCAACAGTAAAACGATTGTATAAGTTTTACAACAGAATTCAAGCTCACCTATTACAACCAACAGTCAATTGAATATGGTACTCTCATGCACCTGAAAGTAGGAGTACACCAGTGAAACTCTCCTACACCTGAAGGGGGGGAATTCAGAAATCAAGTGTAGATGATTGTCTCTCCTTTCAATTGACAAAGGGGGGAAATGTCAATGAAATTAACAAGTGGTTGTGAGACTGAAAGTCTCAACAACATCAACGAAGTAGCTAGTGGGCATCGTCATCAACCAGTGGGTGGTCATCATCAGCAAATACGCCAGTGGGCGTTCATCAAATTGTGTCAGTAGACAACGAATGTTGTTTTCAAGCAAAGGACAATTGGATCCTTTTGTGGCTTGGCACATAATGGAGTTGTCAAGCAACATTCAAAGATGAAACAATCATGCAGCTAACTCATGGTCTCTTCATATTGTAGTTTCTTCAACATCCACCTTTGGCGGTTTTTCAGGCAAATGCTTTTTGAGGATCAACTTGAGAATTTGGAAGATGGTTCCTTGTTCATTTTGGATTTATTGTTGAGGGGGGTAACGTTAGCCTCACTCTCATAAAAATAAATAATAAATCAAATTATTAAATTAAATAAATAAAATCATGAGAATTCCTCAAACTAAGGAGTCTACTTTGGATGAGAGATTCTCTCCAACTAGCTCTCCTAAATTATTGTGTAACTTGAGAAATTGCCTCAACCAAGTGAGTCTAAGATAGATGCACTAGCTTAAGACCACTTACTCATGTATTTAAATGTGCTATTAAATTGTTTGAATAATGTGAATTACATGAGCATGAGAGACCACATGATGGTTCTCTGCCTTTTCCGCCAGTTTAATTTTTATGTGTTAATTTGTTGTGTATATGGTTATATGGATTTATGATTCTTCTTCATCATTCCATGAGCATTACCCCAACAGTATTATTAAATGAACTCAGTAGAAGGCACTAGAGATAAGGAATTGAGCCATGGAGAAAGAGTGGTAGCCAATGAAACAGGTGTCGGGCAGTCCCCACAGACACGTCAACCTAGAGGTTAGACCCCAGCGGGTTATTGTGGTGCACATAAATGAATACATCGGGAGGAAGAGAGCTACAAGATAAGTGCACACACGTGGCCCTATGCAATAGGAAAAAACCAAGGGCACAAAGATATAAATAGTTGTGGAAGCTTTGTAAAAATCTAAGTGCTAACTCTTGGTCATTTCATGTACAAACGACACCAATGATGTGCAGCTATAAACAAATACATTTGGTCTGAGAAGGGATTTAATAGGCTAAGTGCATAAAGCCTTCAACTAGTGGTCACAAATACTTGGTCATATGGTAGGAAAGAAGGAAGGTGCTAGTGACAAGGGCCCTAAAGGCCAAATTCGGAAGAATTGGAAGTTTAAACAACATTTTCGTTTAAAATAAGAAAAGGGGTCGCGAAGGCCTTTTTGGCCTACAACAAAGTCTTGGGAAGCTAAATTTGGAAGCTTGGCTTGGCGACAACGACTTGGAAAAAATAGTTAGAAACAATATTCAACAAAGCCTCTAAGCTTTAGCATGAACAATCGATAACTTAGCTAAGTGATAATTTTGGCATTGTTTGGCAGTTAAACCAAACATAAAAGATAGTTCATAATACTAGTAGCATGAACAAGTAGGAAACTTGCTTAAAGTTATAGTTATGGAAGAAATGTCAGTTTAGAAGCAGTTTTGGAAATCATCCCAAGTTTGTAAATTCACTAAAAATAGAAAAAGCTCAGCTAAATTCTATTAAAAATCTAGAATAACATAAAAACAACAGTTTAACTCAACTAATGATCCTAAAACTGCAGATCATAGAATGAGAACTTGAAAAGTAGAATTAAAAACACTAAATCAAATAAGACAAAGGAAAAATAAAGAAAATCATGCAGCAAGATTCAAAAAGAAAGATAACTCAATTTAAATTCAAAATATTATTCAAGAATTCATTATAAGTAGAAAACGAGTAGCAAGTTGAGTTGTTGCAGTGGTGAGAAGCAGCAGGTGACTGCAAAGGCTGGGGTGTTGAATGAGAATTCAAGTAGCAGATTTTGCAATGTGCAACATAATCTGAGAGTAGTAGAGAATTGTTGGTGATTTCAAGAGAGAGAGAAAAGCAAAGTGTTCTAGGAGTAGCTGTGTTTAGTAATGAAAAAATTCTGAACTTATTGGTGATTTATTCAAAAACCAAAGATTGTTGAAGGTGTTTAAGGTGGCTTTGGTGAGTAGTTGTACTAAGCATAGTTATTTGTTTATCAGGTAAGTGGTAACTTGGTTCTAGTATGAAAATGGATGAAATATGGACCAAGAAGAGGAACAAGTGGTATCTTGCAGATCAGGGGTAGGAGCTGCTTCTAGTGGGTTCTAGTAAATTTTCAGGGACAGGAGTGCCTTTCAATAGAGACTAATAAACAAGCAGGAGCAAGATTCCCTTCCTGTAAGTACTAGTAAATGAGCAGGGATAGAAGCCCCTATTAGTGGTAGCTTATCAACGAGTATGGATTGAAGTTCCTTTCACTAATAGTTGACAAAAATATAAGTGATAGCTTGTGTAGCCATGATGTAGTCAAGTTGAAGTTTGTAATAAACAAAGATTGATGTCTTGTGTATATGTTGTTCATGTGCTTGAATTTTATGATGTTATACATGATTGACTTGTGTTGTTGATCCATGAATAATGGTTAAAGAGATTAAAAAGTGAAATTTGTGAAGAATTGTATAATTTGGCCACACTATTGATTCACCCCCCCTAGTAGTGTTGTTGGTTCCATTGTTTATAACAAATAGCACCATTAGAAATAATCAAACTAAGTAATTCTAGTATACTCATAAAAAATAAATTGATCTACTAGAATAAGGTTGAATTCAATGGGCGTCAAGTCCCACTAGCACAACCAATTGAGGATGGGCCTCCTTAGTAAGGTGGCCCAGGATCAAACCTCATGGGGAGAGGTTGTGCACTATGCTAGGGGGAGGAGACATGCTAAAAAATCCAGTCAGCTAAGGGCTGGTGTGGTCCAGGCCGAGTGTGATCCCCAGGTGACTTTGTCGGCTTAGATGCCCTTGGGTTGCAGCTACTCAAGCCACAAGTTAAGCCTAGAGGATCACAAACAACTTGAAAAACAAAAAAACAAGGTTAAATGCAATAGGCAAGGTTACAAAAAAAGATGGTCCATTGGGTGGACTACAAAAATATTATATTAAGAAGATAGAGTTGAGAAAATGATAAAAATTGTGGTTGCTATCTAAAGGGAATTATGGTTTAAAATAATATGAAGACATATGGATAATGGTATATCATATGATGGAGACAAATTTTATCGATCTTGTAGGACTGTTAAGAGACATTGTAGGAAGACAATCTTGTTAAGAAAATAAAATATATTTTAAAAAAGAGTGTCATATATCAAAGTTCCCTTGTTGAGTTGAATGCATAATTACATATTAGGTCATTATTGCACATGAATATATCGTGATAAATTTGAGTAGGATGAAGTAAAATACCATATTAAAGAATCCTAAAATTATAGGAAAGATGGAGAAAAGGGAGTTTCCCCTGAAAAATTATGTATATAATGGCTATGAGACCTATCCTTAAAGTTAAAAAAGGCTAAATTGTGTAGCAATATTGCACTAATAGTGTTATATTGCTAAGGAACGACAATACCATTAGAAATATTATAAGGCTGATGAGTGAATGAAGTGAATTTAATCAAGAGATATTGATTGATTAATTTAGAAGAGATAAATAATATGTTCCCATTAATTGAGTTACAACTAATGTATAATGAAATTATATATTAGGGAATGATGCATTCTATTATTATTGTAGAAGAAAAAATGTCATTAGTGAGGGTCATGCATGTGATGGACCTTTAAGGTTCGTCACCAATGTCACATGTGATGACGGTCCTTAAAAATGCGTTGTTGTAAGTGTGTATAGTGATGGTCCTTTAAGGTTTTTCATCAAAGCCATTTTTAGTGACACCTTTGGTGAGAGTTTTTAAAGGTCTGTCACTAATTCTCTCTTTGGTAACACTTCTAGTGATGATCTTTTATTGACCCTCACCAATGATATTTTTGGCGACAGTAAATTTTTTTTGTCATCATTGATCATTCCAATGAATTTGTGATGATGCGACGTGCATTCTAGTATATTTTTTGTCAAAAGATAATGATTTAAGACCGTTGTTGTGGAGTCTTTTTCATTATGTGCTTAAGGCCATAGTGGTTAGAGTAAGTCAATTTGTTAAGAAGTAAATAGCGTGTATGATTTCCCTCAAGTAATGAGAATATAGTTTTCCTATGAGTCAATGCATGATTCAACTATATTAGGTTTATTATCTAAAAAAAATCTTTAGATAAAATTCCACTAGTGTGTGTAGGAATTATATTATTTAATACATAATCAAGCTCTATCAATTCTATTAATCAAAGAGACATAACACTCCTCAACACTCTTTGCACATCTTAACATGTTTTGTCACACACTAACATTCCTTGGCACCTCGCATGTATTTGAACGCCTTTGTATGTAGAACATCTTACCATGAATAGGACACCAAAGCATATGTTGGCAGGTCCTAGCATAACATAGCACTCTCCTAGCATGTGTTGGCATTCCCTACAGTCCCTAGTATGCCTTGGAACACTTTGGCATGCATTATCATACATTATCACTTGGCATACATTGGCACTTGGCATGTATTGGAACCTATTATTAGTGTGCCTAGCATGGCCCCTTTGAAAAAGATAAAGTTATAACTTATTAACCCTCTTATGTGTTCATTTCCTTGCATTTTAACTTGCTTCTTCGTTATGTTTCCTTGACACTCCTTGACACATGTCGGCATACCCTAACACCCTGCACATCATAGCATGCCTTAGCATCTGTCATGTCCTGGCATGCCTGAGCACTATTTGGCACATGTTAACACACATTGTAACTTCCTTGCACACTCTAGAACATCTTGGCATGCCCTGATATTCCATAACAAGCCATACCAATGCTTAGCATACCTTTTCACTCCCTCCTTGGCATGTCAGGCACTCATTGACACTCCATGACACACCCTCATATTCACTCACTTCCATTCATTTTTACCTAGTTGTCCCTTGTGTTTCTCTAGTACTCCCTGACACTTGTTTCCCTAGTACTCCTTGACACTCCTCAGTATGCATTAGAACTCTCTGGGACACCTTAGTACACTTTGACATTCCCTACCACTTCATAACATGTGTATCACTCCCTAACACACATTGCCACTTAGTACATGTTGGCACTTAGCCAGTGTTAGCATGTCTAGCATTTGTTGAGATGCGTTGGTATGCTTTGGCATGGTTTAATATTGAAAGTTATTTGAGATCAACTACTAGATAGTATATGAGAAGTAACAGAGGAATATTCAGCACTTAGAGTGCACTACCACTTGGCACTTCGCTCCTATTGGAACCTAGTGTTGGTGTAACTATCATGACCCTCTTGGAAACGGTAAATTGATGACTTATTAACCGTCTTATGTGCTCATTTCCTTTTAGTTTAACTTGTTTCTCCATTTTGCTGCCTTGACAACCACTGACACATATTGTGACACATTTGCACATCTTGGCATGTCTTAGCACTTGGAACATTTTAGAATATTTAACATGCCTTTGCACTATCCAACACATGTTAACATTCCCTAGCATGCCTTGTCACTCACACCCTCACAACTAGCCTTACATTTTTTCACAACTTGGGAACTCAATCAAGTACTTAGCTACTATAGTTCATGTGGCATTGGCTTGCTTCAGCCTTAATAACTTGACCAATTGCACCTATTACAAGCAGATTGTGCCTTGCTCACCTAAGAACCACCTAGAAATCATATTAGGCCACTCATGTCGAAGATAAATGTGTTTGACTTAAGAACTTACTAAGACAAGGATCACATCTATCCATTGCCATAAAACACCTAAGCCACATAGCTTACATAGAGAAAATTTCACATGCACGTCCAATTCAAATAAAAAATAGAGTTTTAATTAAGATTTTTCAAGAACCACAAGACACACATGGTATAATCTGGCACAATTCTAGGGAAAAAACATTTGTCCACAAGAGGAGGTATATAGATCCAAAGGACTAATCAAAAGTTTTCTTTAATTGTACATAAAGTTCTGCTGAAGACCTATTTACATCACTTTAATATCCTATCTTTAACATATCAATGCTTCTTTCATAAATATGCCCTTTTACCACACGATGTTAGGTCCAACCTCTTCCCTTTGTCCACAATGTGTCTACCTTGAGAAACTAGGTTAATATCTGCAAAGGAGGTTCAATTTCATCGTACAAAAATCCAAGACTATAGCATTGCAAAACCTCGAAATATCTTGGCTTGATCATAACATCTTACTTTGGCCTTCACTCTTTAGGTTATAGACTTCTCTTTATAAGGATACCGGGCTAGATATCTAAGACTATACCTCAGAAATATTTCATAGAATATATTTGTCTTAGGATTATACTTCGAATTTTTCTTAGGAATATGTGACAATAACTTCATTTTTTTTTGAACCAAAAAATACTTCGGATCCATCTTTTTTCTCCAAAGTGGTTAGTCCAAGATAGTCAAGTCTTCTACTTTCAAGATCGTTGAGATTCCTACTCCGAGATGGATGTGTCCTTTATTCTATGAGGGTCAAGACTTTATTTTCAAGAGGCAACAATGAAGGTCATATTCTAGTGCGGAATAGTTCCAAAAGATAAATTGTAATCTAGTAGTAAATCCTTAGGTTCGAACTCTTTATTTTATGTCTCTTGGTCAATATTTGTGCAATATATTATTTCAAAAATTATTCTCCACATGCCTTAAAAAGGAGACCCATGTATGTTTTACCTTGCTGCTTCTTATCTCCACTGATCCGAGATCTCTAATTCCCTTTGATTGCATTCTTATCTTGTTATCCTTGGTTGAATTCAATGAGAAAATGAAGGAGGAGTCACTTTATTTATATTCATTCAATACCTGAACAAACACATCTATTTGGGGGCCAACATGAGTTTGGACACGCTGACCTATCATAATTTATTTAGATTTATTTTAAGATGACAAGGCCACTATTTCCCTAAATTTGGACAGCCTTAGGTTATTTCTAATCAAATTCCTTAAAGGTGTTTTCTAGTAAATATGTCCCTAACGAATATATGGTTAGAGCATATATATATATATATATATATATAATCCAGGAGCGCGATGAGGAGGTTTCGATCGCTGAGGTTCTGGCCAGAACCAGGTCCTGACTGAACGAGGGTTAGGTTTTACCCTGGGAGCGTCGACCGGAGGGTGAATGTACGATGTGCAGGGCCACAGAGGTCAGCGATAGGAGAACGGGCAGCTGGAGGTTTTTTACTGCACAGGGTGGACAGCTGGGAACAAAGGGTAAAAGTCTCTGCTGGATTAGAAAAATCATTTGACTCCTGTGCTGGCAGAAAAAACCGTTTCCGCGAACACCCCTGAGAAATTGCACAGTAACCATGGTTAACTCAAATGAGCTTATGGATCTGGACCCGGTTATGGAGGATATCCTGTCGGTTTGGGGAAAAGACCCGACAACAAAGAATATTGAACGGTATTTTGGAGCTGCAGGGAATTTCAAATCCGGAACCCTTTCGCCGGAATCACTCAGGATCAACCAATCTTTCCTTCAATTGACTCAGGGTTATGATTAGAATGCTCTGCTTCATCAAGATCTCCAAGTTTCTTAGCAGCCGACCAAACCAAGTGAGGATTCATTGCATGCAGTTTTTCGCCACCCGAGCCAAGGAAACAAAGGGAAATCACTCGCTGTGGAGCCGGTTCTATTTGGGGGTTTAGAGGATATAGTAAATTTCATTACTAGTTCTGAACAGCTGGGTGAAAAGAGGGCAGGAAGAGTTTCAGCGTTAACAAGGGTTTCCATTGGGAAAGAACAGGGCACTTCAAAGGGAAATGGAGGTCGGCCGGAAGATGCGTCCGAGTTTTCTTCAGATCTGCAAAAGGCCACACATGCAGAAGCCCCAGGTTTTCAGGTAACTCATCTATCTCCTGTCAATTTCATTCGGGAGTCTCAGGATATTCCAATTTCAGACAGGCCCGAGCCTGGGCGCACACAAACAAACCCTAGTTTGGAAGGGTTCGATTTAAACAGGGCGACAAGGGAGGAAGACACCGGTGGAAAGAAAAAAGGGGAGAAGCGGAAAAAACAAAGACCTATTTGCCAACAGGAATTGGAAGGGAACCTGGTTCTGGGTATGGACGTGAGTATTGAGGAAGCTTTAGAGGTGGCAGATTGCACAGTGGTGGATAGGGCGAGAGGGAAGAAATTTTCCTCTAGATTCATCCAAGCTTGGGGAGAAAAGAATTGGCTGACAGATCAAGAAAGGGCATTCGAAGCCTCAACCTTGACGAAGGGATGGTTTATGCTTCGTTTTGAGAACAAAGAGGCGGCTGACTGGGTGATTGCAAGGAATTGGGTTATAGGGAACATTCCTGTTCTCATGAAAAAATGGACACCTCTGTTCGATGCCGTTCACGAAAAAATGGATGTCTTCCCGGTCTGGGTCAGGGCACCTGGTTTGCCTTCGTTCTTATGGGCCGAGTCAGTTTTCAAAGCCATAGGGGATAGATTGGGTAACTATCTGGGAGCTGATATGTCCTTTCTGAAAACCCGGAATAAATCCATGGCGCGGATATTAGTCAGTCTAAACCCGGGCGAAGGACTTGCAAAGAAGATTAATCTACAATACAAGGACCTAGTGTTTGAACAAATCTTGGATTACGAATACTTGCCTTTCAGGTGCCACAGATGCCACGAATACGGGCATCTGGCGAAGGAATGCCACCTAGGAAGGCGCAGGTGGCAATTCCAAAGGGCAACAACTCAATGGGAGACTGCTCATAGTCCAATCCATCATTCTCAGGGACAGGAGTTCCCAGCAGAACAGATAAATGTAGATATGGAGACCGCGGCCCACATGGAAGTGCAGCTGCCGGAATCAGCTCAACAGGCTCCTTTGCCCACCATCGTGGATAAAGATTTAGAACTGGAGACTGCCCCAGCAAAAGAGGAGCTTTCCGAGGGGACGACACTACCTAACGATGGAGCAATGGGTATGTGCTTAGAATCATCTCCACCCCCTCTTCAAATTTCTGAATCTATGGATGTTTGTTTCGGCCAAACTCCTCCTTGTAAGCATGTCTTTTCTAATAATAATGATAGAATATTAATTCATGATGGAACCATTGATGGATCCGGAATCGAAGACATCTCGGCTGCTATGCCCTCCCTAGACCTGAACTGTGAAGGTGTTTCTATTGAACCTGGCCCCTCGGCCCTTCTCCCATCATGCCCCTACAACCTCAAATCCCTCGACAATAAGCCTGTTATCTCCGATTCTGTAGGTGGTATTGGTTCGCTTCCCCCCCAAAGTCAAAAAAGGAAAAAAAGAGGCCGAAAATCCAACATTTCCATGGCTCAGATAAAAGCAAAGTTGGATGTAGCTGATGGAAAACAACAGTCTATCACTGGGGCTCTTAGAGCAGTGCAGGCCCCTGAAGAGGTTGTAAAATGATCTTGACCTCTTGGAACTATAGGGGTTTAGCCAGTAAACCCAAAAAACTGGCCATTCGGGAGATGTTTCAAAATTCAAAAATAGACATCCTCTTTCTCCAAGAGACCCTTATGTTGGAGAGGTAAATCCCCTCTACGGATAGAGGCGATCCCTACTAGCCCAGAATGGGTCTAGCAACAATCAAACAATGCTATCACGCAAGTTCCTAATTGCAAATAAAAGGTAGGTGATGAAGCTTTACTTGAGATTCCAACGCTTTAGTTTGTAGAAGAGACTTCGCCCACGTTCCTTTGCCTTGGCCGTCACATCTCCACTATCCACGTGAATGGACACCTGCACACAAAGAAACAAACACAAACACAAGCGTGAATTTAATATATGCAATTAACATCGTTAGGAAGGATTTAATCACATCAAACCATTACAAGTACAACGGATGGAACCATAATGATAGTCATCTATATTATTTAATTATTCAACAAAGGAGAATACAACCAGCGTCCTGACGTCAAGTCCTCCTTTGGCTGGGTGCTCAGCTACACAAGTCTTGCAAAAGCTTGAAGGGGTGAGCGACAAGCTCTCTCTCTCTTTAGTGACAAGATATCCTTACTTAGGTAAAGCCTTATGGATACAAAGAAGGCTTCTTACAACTCCACTCTTTTGATATCTTCCTTTCAGCACAAGTGTTGCCACAAGAGTCAGAACTATCAGAACTAGAACTAGCTTGCTCAAGCAATGGGAACAAGCTTTTATAGAGGAAAAGGAAGAGATAAGGTCAATCCCCCACAATCTTGGATTTGGCTTCATCACTTGGAAACTTCCATGGAATGGTAGCAAACTACTTTCCATCCAAGGAGATTCGAAGCCAAACCATCCTCACTCAACTTGGAATCAGTTTGGTGAATGAGGTGGACAGAACCTTCGGAGGTTTGAGTAGTTGAAAACTTTGACCAAAATGGTTGGCGCGATTGCGACTCTGGGACAGAGCGCTAATGGCGCGCCCTCTTATTGGGATTTTCCCCATTGGTGCGGGCATAACACAGGCCACCAGCGCTAATGCAAAAAAGGCTGTTTTTAAGGGCAATGAGCAGGAGATGTCTTAAGGGCATATGAAGCTCATGTTTAGAGGTGAATAAGGTAAGTGGTTTCAAGTCTTGTCACTTCTCACAAGTCCCAGAATGGGTCCTCCAAGATGCGGGAGAGGGGTAACAGGGACGGTGACAAATGGTGACAAATTACTGTGTAACACCTTGGAAATGGAGTTGAAGTGGAGACAGCAATAAATGCTCTGTTGCCTGGCTGGAGATTCTCAGCAATTGACTCCGAGGGTCACTCAGGAGGATTGGTAATAGGCTACAGGGAAGGAAGAATTAAGTTTTGGAATCAGTGGGGGACGAAACAGGCGATGGGAATGGAAGTCCAGTCCGCGGATTTTGCCTTTCCCCTAACCATCTGCAATGTATATGGCCCCTGCCAGGACAGGGTGACTTTCTGGAATGATCTGATGTCAAAATCCTTCTTGAAGGATAAAAGTTTGGTGCTGGGAGGGGATTTAAATTTCTCTATAGGTAGAGCGGAGGCATGGGGTCCTTCGGCTAGGGAAGATCCCCTGTCAGATTTTTTCTTAAATATGTTTACTGTCAACAATCTAATAGATATAAATTTGCTCAAATTAAAGCCGACTTGGAGGAACAGGAGAACAGGGGATGCTAGAGTGGCAAAAAGGCTGGATCGTTTTCTCATTAATGAGGAGTTAGCGTCCAGGATTCCTATGTTTCGACAATGGATAGAAGAAGGAGGGCTCTCAGATCACTTCCCAGTTTTCTTAGAATTCTCCATTCCCCCTCCTAAGCCACCTGCTCCTTTTAAATTTAATTCTTCCTGGTTACAAGATGATTCCTTTAACAATCTTTTCAAGCAAACATGGAAGCATCCTGAAGCCAACGCTCACGAGGACAAAGGCTTCTTGTTTATGGAAAATCTCAAAAGACTGAGGAAAGCTACCATAAGCTGGGTAAAGGCTAGGAAGGAAGCCCAGAATGAGGACTTTAATAAGATAAGTGAGGAGCTAAAAAAGCTAGAAAGCATAGAGGAAGATGGATATGTGTCTCAGGCTTCAAAGGATAGAATTATTCACCTTGAGAAACTCAAGAACCAAATTCTTCTGGCTAAAGAAGAGGAATGGAGACTAAAGAGCAGAGCAATATGGCTAAAAGCTGGAGATGAAAACACCAGATTTTTCCACAACTATGCTAAAGGGAGAAAGTCGGAAAATACTATTTGGTCCCTAAAAACCGAAGAAGGAAGGGAGGTGCAAACTTTCAAATCTTTGTCCGAGTTAGGACAAAGACACTTCCAAAAACTATTTGCAGATCCAGGAGTGACCACAATTGCTGACGTAATAAATATTGCTCAATGTTTTTCAAGTTTCCTCGAGGAGGATGAAGCGGAGGATCTATATTGCCAGGTAACTAAGGAGGAAGTAGAATCAACAATAAAATCCATGGCTAAAGAGAAAAGTCCTGGGCCAGATGGATGGTCCATTGAACTTTTCCTCCACTTCTTTGATCTAATAGGAGCAGAAATCACAGAAGTGGTGGAGGAATCTAGGAAAAAAGGTGAGGTCTATAGCCCTTATAATGCTAATTTTATAGATCTCATTCCAAAGAAGGAAGTTCCTGAAAGTTTTGAGGATTTCAGGCCAATTTCGCTATGTAACAGTATTTATAAAATCATAGCAAAGGTGATCGCGAACAGAATCAAACCTATTTTGTCGAGGCACATTTCAATGGAGCAATTTGGCTTCTTATCGGGAAGACAAATTCATGAAGCCATAGGAGTTGCTCAGGAGGTCATGCATAGTGTCAAACAAAAGAATAAGAAGGGTGCTGTCATTAAAATTGATTTATCCAAATCATATGACAGAATAAACTGGTTATATATCAAGCTACTTCTAACTCATCTTGGTTTTAAAACTGATTTCATCAGCTGGATCATGGGATGTATCTCGAATGTTAGTTATGCAATTCTTATCAATGGAGCAGCTTCTTCTTTCTTCAAAGGACAACAGGGCCTGAGGCAGGGGTGCCCATTGTCCCCTCTTCTCTTCCTGTTGGTTGCAGAGGGCCTCAGCCAGCTGATCCATAAGGCTAGAAGGGAGGGGAAGATAAAAGGTATTGAAGTAGCTACTAATTTATTTATCTCTCATCTCCTTTTTGTTGATGATATCTTGATCTTCACAAATAGTGAGCAAATTGAAATAAAGGAATTAAAAAACATTTTAGAGCTGCTTTTGAAAGCAACAGGCATGCAGATAAACTCTAGGAAATCCCAGCTGATAATGACAGGTATAGCATCACAGGAGAGGGCAAGGCTTCCATCCTTTTTCCCTTTCCAGCCTAGTACTTTGGAACTCCCTTTCAAGTACTTAGGTTTCTAGCTAAAACCAAATGCATACAAGAAGGAGGATTGGAACTGGTTGATTGCAAAGATAGAATCCAGAATTTCCCATTGGAGTTTCAAATGGCTCTCTAGAGCGGGGAGATTGACCCTTATAAAATCAGTGCTTTTGGCCATTCCAGTATACTGGGCAGCATTAACATGGGCTACTAAGGGCATCATGGAAAAGATCAGAAGACTATGTAGTATATTCTTATGGGATGGCTCAAAGGAAAACCAAGTGCTACCATGGGTGGCTTGGGATAAAGTGGCAAGGTCAAAGGAATGGGGAGGCTGGGGGATAAAAATTCTTCCTGATTTTAGTCTCTCTCTGGCAGCAAAATTAGGATGGAGACTTATAAAGATGGAAAATCTATGGACCAAAGTGGTAAAAAGAAAATATATAGACCCTGTCCCATTGGAAGATTGGATAAGAAACCCGTTCAAGAACAAGCAGAATGTTTCAGTGATATGGAAGGCAACGGTGGAATCATTCAAGGTAATTGAACAAGGATTGGCATGGAAGATTGGGAATGGTAGGAATCTGAAGATTGGGAAAGATCCTTGGATAGGATGCAATGAAAACTATGCTTTATCACCTGGCTTAATCAGGCATTTAGAAGGAAAAAGCATTTTTACCTTAGATCAAGTGGAAAAGATGGGTCAATCAAACATGTGGGGTCAGGCATGGAAAGATGGAGGGGACCTTGAGCTGGATCAAAGGTGGTGGAATGAACAGCATTCTTTTACTCAAGAACTTTTTCACTCCAATGTAAGGCTTAAAGACAGTCCGGACATGTTGATTTGGGCCCACGGAGAAACTGGAGATTATTCTCCAAAAGATGGATACAAGTTCATTCTATCCAAGAAGGGATGGGGAGAACCAGAGTGGTGGTCGAAGCATATTTGGAAACTAAAATGTCCAACAAAGGCTAGACTCTTTTTCTGGTGTCTACTAAGAAGGAAAATCCCAACCTGGGACACTCTTCAGTCTAGGTACATGCATGGTCCTCGGAGGTGCACACTTTGCAAAGATGAAGTGGAATCAATCAATCATCTTTTTCTAAACTGCATTGAAACAAAGAATATCTGGGGGGAGTTAGAGAAATTAATGAACAAAAAGTTTGAATGGGGCAATGGGAACCTGGATGAGGCCTGGTCTAAATGGTGGCATCAATATCCGAAAGGGAACATGAGAAATCTTCCGCCCATCATCTGCTGGGGTGTTTGGCTTGCTAGAAACAGAAGTATTTTTCAAGATAAGGGAACTCCGCCAAATGTCACTGCCATTCAAGCGGTATCCATCTACACTTCTATCCTGGAACCAGAGGAGAAAAAATCCCAAAATGGAAACAAGACTGTGCAAATCAAAGAAGGCATTCCCTGGGCCTTCTTTGACGGTGCCTCTCAAAAAAACCAGGCAGGAGCAGGTATTATCATCCATCTAAATGCAAAACACTCCCTCAAAGCCTCAGTTGGGTTGGGGCCAGGATCAAACAATTTTGCCGAACTGTCAGCTCTGAGACTCCTTCTATGGTGGCTAATCCAAAGAAACACCTTCAGAATTCAGGTCTTTGGAGACTCTCTTAATGTTATAAATTGGGTCAACGGAAAAAGCACATGCAAAAACCAAATTTTGAAATCCATGCTGGAAGAACTGCAGGTATTAAAAACATCTTTTAATAACTTCTCTCTATGCCATATCTACAGGGACAGCAATGAACCCGCGGACAAGCTTTCTAAGGAAGGTTTGCAGCAAATTTTGGGAGGCTGGAAAATAGTGGAAGATCGCCAAGGACAGGTCCTAACATCAGAACTGCCGCCATATGCATAATCTACAGCTGCTATTTTTACGTATCTTTTTTCTTTTTTGTTTCATGCACAGGGTTTTAAATCAGACATACACCACAGACTATTTAATCTTTTTGAATGTGCACCTGGACATTATGGTTACTTACTCTATATGGGTCGTTTTCCTCTCTGTTGAGGAGACCCAAATGATATGATGTTTTTTGTTTAAACTGCCTCTCTTGGGGAGGACATTTTTGCTCATGGCTGTAAGTCAAAAAACAGCTGACAGAAGTTTTATTTGCAGTAGTATTTTTCTCTGGAAACAGTGGAACAAAATGACAGTAAGGAGGTCTTTTATTGATTGCATGGTCAATCAATCAACAGTATTGGAAATGCTCAGCATATGCAATGTAACTTTTTATTTTCTTAATAAAAAGTTCACTTTTTCTTCGGAAATATCTATTATATATATATATATATATATATATATATAGATCTCTGTGTGTGTGTGTGTGTGTGTGTATACATAAGCATGAATTCTAGGTCACAATGCAAGACTTGTTCAAATGTTTGTTGATTAGAAGCAATGCGCACTGATGTGAAATTATTGGAAACATATCAACTCTCCTTAGAGTATCAAGGAATTCATGAGTAGAGTCTAGTTTTCCTAGCTCTCAAAAAGCTACACGTATTTGATCACATTACACACTTATGTTTAGCTCATCACTCACACACTCAAATCCTACATACAATTAATCAATATTAATGGTAGTTTGAGTGGTGAAAGACAACGTTCTTTTTTCCTTTTCACAGTAACTCCTAGGTCAACCATGCCTTGTCCTTACATCAATGGTAGTATCTCAAATAATCTCAGTCGCACTTTTACATCAGTGACAATATATCTAACAGTTGAAATTCTTATCATGACATCTACTTTATCTTTCTCATCTATTATTCATTTTTTCCTAGGTAGTTCTTTAGGTGCATAGGGGTATTTTATGCTTCACTCATATATGAGATCAACTGTTGAGAATGCTACTTTAATTAACATTACTATTTTTTTAACTCACTTTTCATTGGTGGGAAATGCAGCCATTACTTGATGTATGAACAACATTTCATTACAGACAAGACCCATATCTTCCTCTAACACCTTAACTTCTTCAAGAATAGATGCCTACAAACCCTCACCTCGAGAGTGTGTGATCAACAAAGTTTTCTTTACATTTTGTAGCTATATATTCTTCTACTAAGAAACGGTGAACTTTTTTTTTATACCCTTGACCTCCTTTGACAATCTATCTGTGTGCCTCTCTATGGCAGCTACAAAGGAAATTCTGGAATAGGTTATTACTATAGGATTCACCCTAGTTTCTGTTTGCTCTGCTACATGTTACTGACATACGAGGAGTAGAAGTAATCTCGGTCCTTGGTTTTGCTCGAAAAAGGCCTACACCAGTTATCCTCACCTTTCTCCATTTCCTCGCCCATTCCCCTCGCATCTCCTTTACACATGCTTCTGTTAAAAATCACGTGAAACTATTTTCCTTAAGCCCTGGGCATCAAAAACCCATATAACCGCACACCTTCAGAAACCCTCTGCCGTGACCTTAATCGTGCTCTCTGCCACCCCCAATCCAATGTCTCCTTGTCACATCCAATGAAACCCACGCGATTTAGACCTTGCCATCCGATCATCTACCACGCGATCGGACGGCATCTGCTTCCCTCGCTACCGTAAAATGGAGGTGCGTTAACGTGTGATGAAAAGTGATTTCATCCCTCCCCGTCTGCCACGCATCACACAATGATTGAGATCACAAGATATTGTACTTTTACTGCCCAGCTTCCAAAGGTGGTGTGATCAATACCACCCACTGCCAAAACCGCCCTTCCCGCCCGATAAACTCTGTGCATATTCGATGCCCGATGACCGTTGGATCTGTCCGCCTGAGATCCAATAGCCTGCATCCACCCCATTTCCCTATCTCCTGGTACTCCCTGCCAAGCAATCCCTGCCGTCAATCCACTCCATCTAATGGCTGATATTACTCCTCCACCGGACTGTTTCACCCGCTTTGTAGTTCACGTACCTTAACCATTCCATGCCCCCGAAAGGACGAAGGTGACCTATTTACCTGCACCCGGTGCATTTGCTCCTCAACCACTACCTTCAACAGACAGTATGGTTGAAAAATGAAAAGGACAGGGCCTGAGCAGGTGAAGGCATTGAATAGTTATGGAATTTCATTCTGCACGACACTCCGCCTGCCTCAGAGGATGATAGAGCAGAGGAAAAGATCACATCCATACACTACAGCAAGCGATCGCACTCAGGAATCCCTTCAGGAAGTTAAAGCGGTTGGTGGTCAATTATGACCCCTCCATACTTAGAATGGACGAGTGCCTTTTTATTCAAACTCTATATATACCCAGAAACAAGATGTAACCAGGGTTGATGGTTGTTGTTTTGATGTAAGGTTCAACTTCTGGAGACTGTAACTGCTTTGATACTTGCAGCATCTCGTCTTCATTTTCAGCTAATACAAGCTTCTTTTGTTGTTAATTGCTCACTTTCCATTCCTATTTCGTTCTAGGCTATTCTTGTTATGCCGTTTTCCTGAACTCTTGATGTTTAGCATTAGAGGAGATGTCATCCTACCTCTGTGATAGAATCTTGTATGTCTCAATGAATGTGTTATTCAAGTTTCCTTTCACTTAATGTCGGAGAGCTATCATCCTATCTGTGGATTAGGGAGTTAGATTTACAGACCTCTTTACTGGTTGCAGCTGGCCATCACAAGGTCTTGTCCATCTGCTGGTGTGGATTCTCCATAGACACCCAACCCTTAAACTATGAGTAATTGGTGGTTTAAATCCTTATAGTCTGGGGGTATTCACGCATGTCTAGAGTCAAGCAAAGTAGGAGTGGTTATTTGGCTTGAACAAGCATCATGCCTTCCATTCATCCATCTGCAACATTAAGCTGAATTAGTAATGTCCCGAGCATCTCCGAGCTACAACCTAGGAGAGTTTCTTGGGGTGATAACCATTTCCATCATTATCTCTCTTTCTATAGTGACCAATATGGATTTTCCTGGATTCTTGGCCCAACAGCTATGACTTTCTTGTATGCTTTTACACATAACTTGATCGAAAGTGAGCTTGGAGAGATCATGTACTACTTCCTCTTCTTCCACTATGATGCCTAGTTCGTGCTTGGGTTGTATCTCTTCATTTTGCTACATAATATAAAAGGAAGGACTAGTTGTTTCTTTGTGGACGTAGCCCAAATTGGGTGAACCACGTACATCTATGTCTCTCTTGTTCTATGCATTTCTTTATTTTTGTTTCTACAATATTTTTTGTATTTCATTGCTTCGTTAATTAATTTCTAACATGTTGTACCTTTTCTTGTTTTGATTTCACTTGTTTTCTTTTAAGAGTAATAACTCTTACTTCCAAGCTCATGCTCTCTTGAGTTTCATGCTTTGACTGCTACCCTTTTTCAACTTGCAACACTGATTCCAGTGCCTTGTGACAATTGTCAATTTTTTTTCACCTTTTCCTCCTCCTCTTCTATGGCTAAAGTATATATCCAACTATATCTGATAACTTTGCAATGTCCCATTACAATGCCTCTCGAATCATATCTGTGGAAACTCATTTCGCCAAATCTAAAGCATTGCAATTCTTTGGTGTTTTCTTCTTCTTTTTTGAAATTCTTAAGGGAGTAGGCTCCAATATCAAGTGGGAAGATAAGCCACATAACTTTCTTTTCTTTGACCAAGGTCTTTTACAATCCTATAGTCAATCGGTAAGCTACCTCCTGTGACACAACTTTGTCTGTAATAAATGTAGGCAGAGCATGTGGAGGTTTGTATGCATCGTATACTTTAATGAAAGTTGAGTCGCCGAGGGGAAACCAATATGCAATATCATGTAGAGATGCTTTGGCTCTCTCGAACATGCATGGAGGGTCTACACCAAAGAGTATATGATACATGGGAGAGATGGAATATTCAACTATCTTCTCATACATTCCCCTATATCCAATATTCCACAAACTCTTAAAATAAATGAGCACAGGTTGTTCTTTATCAAAAATCCATTTTGAATGCAACCCTTCAAAGTCACATTTTGCACACATGACATCTAATAGCTAAGATTCCATATAGAATCTCAACTGCTACCCCTCTATTGGATTCTTTTTTTGCATGGACATTAGGTCTATTGGAAGATGCCAACATGTTTTCCCAATTGAAGATTGTTCCTTTAGTGGTGCATGCATGAATTGATGGAACCCAACTTTCCTGAAAGGTCTCTTTGTTTGATTTTCCATAAAGCCTACTTATCATAGCTGCTAGCATTTGGTAAACCTTCCTGTGTGATTTAGTCTTATAAATCCCATTTGATTTGTGCCTGAAGTTACTTGGTGCTTGCTACCAAGACTTCAATACGTTTTTAGTTGATCTATCAAAGCTAGCAAACTACATGGTATTGAAAGTCTCTTTAGGTTTTGGAAGCTTGTACTAAATTTCTATATCGGCTACTATGAATGATGCCACTAATTCTCCTTTATCACTTTTGATTATAATTTTTACCTCCTATGTACGTTGAAGGTTCCATTCTATAGTCTCTACATAAGGGAAGACTAGGGGGTGTGTGGAAACTGTGTGCAACGAAGACTTCTTCACATTAATGTAAACTTGAAAATCTTCCTCATCCTATGGAATATCCTTCCTAGAGAAATTTGAGTAGATGTCCCCAAGTAAGATTTGTTGTCTTGTCAATATAACAAGAAGTATCACCATATAGTGGAAATTTAGGAGGGTCGTCCACAACTCCTTCTATGTTGATTTCCACTCTACCAGAGTTTATGTCGGGTCCTCTTATGATGGGTGGAATCATTTATCTAGAAGAAGAGAATATGATGAGGCAATCCAAATTAATTGTACTTGACATCTAAAAAATATTCAATGTCAACATAAAATTTTAGATTACTTATTACAAGTTTAGAAATAAAATATTCAATGGTTTAGGTTGTAATTTTGAGACGACAGACTTAGGTTTCATATTGCATCAGCAGTGGACAAGATAGGCTAGTTGCATAAGTCACATATTTAAATTCTAGCTTAGTCGCAAATCCAAATTCTAGTGTCACTGAGGGCTAAAAGTGAGATTTGTGACTTGATGAATAAAGGCCTTTTACTCTAGTCATAGACTCAAATCTTAGTGCCACTGACGCTTGAGAATACAATTTGTGACTCTAAGGAAGGGAGAATGCCTAGTCTAGTCACATATTTGGATCTTCACATCATTGATTCTTGTAAATGTGATTTTCAACTTAAGAGAGGGAATATGCCCAGTATAGTCACCAATCGCATTTCTAGACTGTTGAGGCTCTAAGTATACATTGAAATCATGATTTGTGATTTAGTGGAAAGGAGTATTCTCTATAAATCACAAATTCAAGGATTGATTGTGCTATGTAATAAGATATATGATTTAATTAAGATTTCAATGAATGGACCATATGAATTCAAAAAATAAACATATATGATTCCCCCAAATGAAAATATATGATTTCAACCAAGTGAAAACATGTGGTTTCATCAAATAGACTTATACAATTTCACCAATAAACTCATATGATTTCATCAATAAACTCATATGATTTCACGAGTAAACTCATACGATTTCATGCTTCATAATTGGGAAATTAAAATGGCACTTGGCTGATGAAATGTGGGTTAGATTCAAGGTAGAAACCATTGCAAAAGAGATTATGGGCAATGGTTTGAAAGCATAGAGGCTAAGTCTTGAGAATCGAGTAGGGATTGAAGTGTTTATGCATGGGCATAATTTAGAGAGTCAAGGGAGAGAGTGAGAGGATTCGCATATCATGGTTGGGCATTAACAGAAACAAAGGAAACACATCTTAAGAGTATAAATATTGATGACCAGGGGTAGACGAACTGGTTATATGCCCCATGAGTAAGACAAAAAGTAATGATGGCAGGGGTTGTGTTACTTACTAGGAAAAATTGTAGTGGGTGACATGTTGTTGAGAGTTCTAGAATAACTATGTCTAAGATTGGGAAGAACATCCTTAGTTAGCAACCAGATAATGATTTCACAAAGATAAGTATTCTCATGTTTATGAATACCTTAATGTGGTTTATTATGTGTATTTTGTATTTAGTATTTGCTGCTGTTATTATGGTAAATTCAATGCATAATATGTTTTGGTGGTTATACTTGAACTACACATGTTTATATAAGATGCCAAGCTTGCATATTTATTTATATGTAGATCATAATTATTAATTGGTATCAAAGTTTCTTAATTACAGAATTAATAACCAATTACAATTGAAATTTGGAATTTTCAAGTGTTGGAGTTAGAAGAACAATCACATGCCTTTGCCTAGGGTGGTTAGAGGACATGCGATTCAACTATACACATATCCTGAATCATGATAGAAGAACAATCACATGCCTTTGCATGTGGTGGCTAGAGCATATAACATTCCACTATAAACACATCTTGAATCATGCTAAAACTACATTGATGTTTGGAAATTTTACCAATTTCTTAGTAAATTTATGGTCTAATAAAAAAAATTGTCTACTAAAAAATTAACTCATAAAGTTACAAAACTAACTTAATCCTTTGAAACTTATAAATTTAAGTCAATCGTTAAAAAATTTATAATATAATTAATTAATAATAATAATCTAATTTTAAGGTGATAGTTAAGGCACAAACCAAATTCCTATATAAAATCCATTTATTGCTAAAACAAAGATAGTTTAACCTTTTAAATTTATGTAGATATATATACTATGCCAATTTAAAGATGAACCTATAGCCTTGTGTGATATATCTAAATAAATAATTTATAATATGATAATATAATATGCAATTTCTTATCATTTATGATCAAATAATGCTATAATAATATAATATACCATTTATTATCAAAACTATAACCAGATAACTCAACTTTTATAACCAAATAATGCAACAAAATGAATTTGATAACCAAATAACCCAACAAAATGGGGCTATTTTTACAAAAATCACATAATTGAATAATCATTTAAATCCACAATTTGTAAAATAGATACATAATGGAAAATTTGTGACCTAGAGTGTGACATTCCAATTCAATATCAAAGAGAAAACAATGAAAAATACTTGATTTGATTCCTTTGTGGGTTAGTTGGAAATCATGATTCTCCCTTCAAAAATAAGTGTTGTGTTTTCTTAAGCCATATTATTTAGCGTCAACATTTTTTAATTGGCCAAGCAACCACAATGATCATGTAGTCTTAACCAAACTTGCAGAGCACCAAACGTTGGAAGGTACCAAGTAGGTAAATGAGAGAGGGGAGGAAAAGGGGTATTTAATGGAGTGGCCGGTGGAATCTTTGACTTTTCTTAAAGAAAACAGGTGGATGAGCCAAGTTTCAGGTTCAAATTCTATGTACGGGATATTCTACCTTGTTAGGTCAGTAAAAAAATCATCTACCCAAATAGATCAGGTAACAGTTAATTTCTCTCACCTCACTGTGTGGTTTCAGTCATTACAAAATCATTAATGCAAGGTTTGAAACTTCTAATGAAATATATATAACTAAGAAAGAATTCTTGTTTTGTGATTTTTTAACCTATTTTTCATTCATCTACAAGGGGAATGATGTTTGGGGTTTTTAATGAAAAACTAATGAGTTTTATGAACCGACATCGATGATCAATTAGCCCATTCGGATATGAGGACGAGGGATATTTGGGGATTTTAATGGGGAAATAGTTCAATTTTTTGAACCAAAATTGATGACCAGATGGACCTTTTGAGGATTAATATTATGCGCATACAATAAAATTCAGACTAAAACCAAGAGGAGAGGCATGGTAGAGAATGGGGGCGACAAAGGTGAGGAATTTTCCTTAGCCTATGTAATCGGTAATGGAGAGGATTTAACTTCAATCATTAGACAAGAATTTGAGGTTGGGAAACCAGAATCTCTATTGCATCAACTCAAATATTTTTTCAAGAAAAAAGGAGATTGAAATAGAGGACTTATGTAAATTTCATTATGAGGAATTCATCCATGCAGTGAATGAGCTCCATGGGGTTTTAGTAGATGTGGATGATTTAAAGAATGGGATAACCAATTAGAATTATGAGTTTGAACAAGTGGATAAGTCTCTCCTAGCCAAAGTTGGAGAGCTTATAGAAGCATATCTAATTAAGAAAAACTTAATATAATTGATCCATTCATCGAAAATATGTGCACAGGTCATGGCGTTGTCTGTGAAATGCAACCAACATGTTATAAATGATAGTTACTACCCCACATTGAAAACCTTATACTCGATAGAAAGAGATTATTCACCCAAAATTCCAGCCAAGGCGCTTGAACAAATGCTAGAAAAGAAGATCCCTGAAATCAAATCCCACATCGATAAAAGAGTGAAAAAGGAATTCAATGAATCGCTGATGAAGATTAGGAGTACCGCTAAAGTAATTGGTTGGTTGGCAATCGGGCAAGCTTCTTCAGCTCAACAGAGAGAAGAGGAGTTGTGAGGCCGGAAAAAGGCAAGCAGAGGAACAGAGAAAGTCAAGTGTAAGGGAATGTGTATATGCTCTAGACACTAAGCATACAGAAGATGTTGATTCTGTTTTGAAAGCGACATCGCTCCAGTTTATAGGGCACAACATGATCCGAAGTTAAACAAGAATGAAACAACTTACAGATATAATCATAAACACAGAGATGCAACAACAAAACAATTCATTTCATTAATAGAAAAATATTTAACTATGCTTACAAATAGAATGGAAATAAGATAGCTCAGGAAATGGTAGCTTATCTCTGAGAAGATATGTGGTGGCTACATTCCTATGAACTGAGTTAAAATGAGGCTCAAGGGAAATTCTATTATTGAACAATAAGGGAAAACCCTAAACAACCAAAACCCTAACCTGAAGACATGTAACACCAAGAGTTTATAGGCCCCGTTGGGGTTAGTTGGGCAACCAACTTCCCGGGGTCGTAACTTGGTCATATTATCTGTGTTTGACATGTATGATACCTCATTGGAAATATTTCTCTGAGGACTAAAATGCTTTAAGGAATTGCCATCATAATTTCAGAAAGAAATTTTTCCAAAAATATGTTGTTTAGGACCTCAAAACGGCTCTAGAAGTTGAGGACCTGAAAAACAGCCAAAAATAGTAAACTATGCTGCACCTAAGGAAACATATGAAACTGAATCGGGATCTAGGTGGAATAGGTGGGTGGCCACCAATATCCACCTAGATCACAACATATCCAACTTATCTTGAACTCGAATACCAGTTCCTGGATTACTACTATACAAATCATCAGTTACAGCTTAATTCAGATTTGCAAGTCTCATCAATGCTATTGAAAAATGTGCAACAAGAAATGTTAAATTTAGAATGTGCTAAAAATAGCATGTCTAAAAATAGCAGTTTGGCTAGTGAGGTCATTGGCCACATTGGGTGAGAGTGAAACTACTAAAAATAGAAGTTCTAAAAAATAGCATTTTCTGGGTCCCTTCCTATTTATAGCAGTCCCTAGTCTATCTATAGGAAGTAAAATTAATTTTGGTCTTAACAACAGTTGGAAATATTAATTAATTAATTCAATCGAGTTAATTAGTATTGAAAATGAAATTAACTCAAAAAAATATATAAAGCACCATAATAAACCAAACACCAAATAATGGCGGAAAAGGCTTCAGCCTCAAGTATTCTGTCTCACAATTTCATTATTAAAATAATTGAATATAGTGTTACAAATAAATAGATGAGACACAGTGTTCTCAAGATAGTGCGTGCTATCTTAGACACTTTTGGTTGAGATAATTTCTCCTTTGGTTGAGATAATTTCTCACCAGACACACACCAATATAGGAGTTACCTAAACTAACTCCTATCTTAGAGGAACAACCGAAGAGTTAGGCACAAATTCCTAACTTGGAATATTTAATTAATTTATTTATTTTTGGATTTATTATTGTTT
>APFE031136671.1:3678-21906 GCA_000404065.3 Pinus taeda | reverse complement strand
ATGATAAATCCAAAATAAGAATGAGGAACCATCTTCCAAGTTCTCATGTTGATCCTCAAAAGCATTGCCTGAAAAAACCGCCAAATCTAGATGCTGAAGAAACTGCAATATGAAGAGATTGAGTCAGCTGCATGACTGATTCATCTCAGGAGGATTCTTGACAACTCCATCACGTGCCAAGCCACAAAAGGAACCAACTGTCCTTTGCTTGAAAACAACATCCGGTGTCCACTGACACAATTTGATGAACGCCCACTCGCGTATTTGTTGATGATGATCGCCCACTTGCTGAAGATGTCGAAAAACAACTCAATGTTGCTTTTCATATGATGAAAGTTGCTCAGTACTGATTTTTCTGTCGATCGCCCACAAGCAAATTTGTTGATGCTCACTGCTAATGACAAATGCCCACTGGCTAATGAAGATGCCCACTAGCTGCTTCACTGATGTTGTCGAGACTTTCAGTCTGACAACCACTTTTCAATTTCATTGACATTTCCCCCCTTTATCAGCTGAAAGGAGAGACAATCTTCTCCAAAATATATGTGAATTCTAAACTCCCCCCCCTTCAGGTGTAGGAGGGTTTCACTGTTGTACTCCCTCATTCAACGGCATGAGAGTACCATCATCGTTTCACTATTGGTTGCACTATGTGTGATTGTAGTCGGTTGTAGAACTAAGACAATCTTTTAACTGTGGATGACCATTCCCAAGGATCGATCCATTCATATTGTATCTTCAATCTGGCTGATTTTTGTTGGTTGCAACATTTTTCTGAGGAATGATTCTACTTGCCACAATGGTGACAATGATGGAGATCAAAACATTGATCTTCCATATGACCGGTTCTTTGACAATGAGAACATTTCTGTTAGACATCAACTTCAGGTTGCGTGCAATTTTGTTTGGCTGCAACTTTTTCAGAACTTATTGAGGTGAGTTTTTCAAGAAATCCTGCACTCACGAACTTAATTGGCTTGGAATAATCTAGGGTATGTAAGTTGGTGTCATCAGTGACATATCCTAAGACTCATTGATTCGTATTATTTTGAATCTCTTCCCAGGGCTTGATGATGGGTTTGGAAGAAATTTGAATTTGATCATGAACAGCTTCGACACTTGAAGTTCTTTGGATGAGTGATTTGGAATCAACATCTTTATCTTCAACTGTATGGTTGAATGACTTAGAAGAAGCACTCTTTTGTTGCAGCTCATCTCTTTGTAGTTGCAACTCTAGTTGAAGAAAATCAATGGTTTCATGTGTTTGTTGTAGATGTCGTGAAAGATCAGCAAGAGTTTCTTTGCTGATGTGCACCATGTCTTCATCACTGGAGATGATCAAACTGTGAAGAATGTGTAACAACTAAATATGTTGTGCCATCTGAACTTTCTCACTTGAAATCGTGCTCTCTTATCATAGATGTCGTGCTTTGAAATGTTTCACTTGATTTTGTTACTTGAATGACAGGCTCGCTTGCTATGGGAGTTGAATGGCACTCTCGCTTGATTTGTTGCTTATTGCACTCACTAGGAATACTTGCTAGAGTTGTATAACTTTCTTTCTTAAACTCTGGAATTCATGCTCGCTTGATGACGATCGTGTTTGCATGAATGCTCACTTGAATGAATAGCCATGCTCGCTTGATGTCAATCTCAACTTGCTTGATTGGTGTTAGAGTTGAACTTGTTTGGTTGCTTTAATGAACTTCACTCTAGCTCGCTTGATGTGTTGATTTTGCACTGAATTAATGCAAATTGGTTGAATGAATAATCACGCTCGCTTGCAGGAGATGTAAACTTATCGCTTGTTTGAAAAAACGCATGCACTCAATTGATTTTGTGTAAAGCAAGGGTGTCGAACAATGTCGAAAATCCACCCAAAAAATGCTTAATGATTTAATGAATCACTACAATGAATGCAATTTGACTCAATTCAAGACTTGGGTGTCTGTTTCAACCGAGAATGCATCCTTACAATTCAATGTAATTTGAGTTTGATTACAAGTTCTATAATGTTGATGTAGATTGTGCTCTGAAACGTTGAAGTTTACAGATTCATTAACTTGATTGTAGTGATGTAGACTTTGCTTCGAAATGCTGGAGTTTTCATATTCATGAGCTTGATTGTATTTGAGTGAATTTGATTGTTGAGGTAGAATGTTGATGTTGAAAACTTTGATTAGTTGTTGTAGTGACACAAATGCATGTGTTGAGCTTAATTATCCTTCCTTGAAGCTATTTTGTTACAAGTGTTGCGCTTGCTTGCATTGAACTTCATGTGTGTTAAATGAGATAATTTATGTGTCAAAACTAGACACAAATCAAAAATACATGAATCCATAAAACACATCTGCCATCAAACACATATACTGTACCTTAGATCCCCTTATTCAATTTTGGGCGAATCTAGGACACATCAACACCAAAAAAATGATATCTTTATTAATCACTGAGTACATCTAAAGCAATGATAATGCCAAGCTGACAACCCTTTGAAACAACTCACCTTAAAAATCTAAATGGATAGTGACACAATCCCTCTCAAAGTAAAACAATACTTTGAATTACAACAACTTTCCCTTATCACTCCAAATACAAAATAAGACACTTATATCTCCACAAAATATTCTTCAAACTTACAAAATGTAATGCACCTTATCACTCCAAATACAAATGGAAACATTCCTTTTTCAATAATAAGATTTTCCTTTCAATATTTTTTTAAACTCAAAGAAAAACATGAAATCACTTCAACCATAAATTACCTCTAGCTTTCTTTGCCAAGTTGAACTGGTAATTGGAATATCTATATGGGTGCAAATTCTTTTACCGTTGGCAGTTGGTAAAACAAGTACACCCCTTTCTTGAGACCTGACTTTATAGTTGATAGAAAGCTACATACTTAGAAAATACAAAGGCTCGACCAATTCTATTAAATGGTGTTACCAGAAAAGGAGAACAGATAGTTCCACCATCTGTACTTAATCTCTTGAGGCAAGCTGCTTTTCCACTTGATTCAGCTCGAACAAAGGGGACTGAAAGGTTTGTAGCAATATATCCGTTCTTGAGGGAGTCAGCCCTGTGGGTTCTCATAGAAGTAAGGCAACAAGACCAGTAGCACAACAACTTCTGCCTTTAATGGCTACATCAATAGGTGAGGAAAACCCAGGTTTAAAAATGAAGATTCTGGCATTTTTATTTGGTGTCTAACCCAGAACTCAGATTGCTAGAAACAATGGGAAAAACTTCATATTGAGCATATAAATGCAAGAACGATTATATTAGAGAAGCTGAGTGTTGAATGGAAAAACAATGTGGCAAAACTTAGTCCCTTGGAGGATTTAAAACGAAACTTGATTATACGTACACTGTGCTTCATGCCTCCATGCCTTCAAGCAGTGGCTCTGCACATCATTCTCCACGCAAGTTCTCAAATGAATTGATGTATCTAGCAGTGTCATCATAAGCTTGGGCAGGCTCCTCTACAGTGGCTATACCATGGCTCTTCTGCACGGTTGTCTTAGTTGCTGGCTTCTGCTGGCTTCACGCTGGCTTTGCTGGCTTCTTTGTGCTTGTACAATACCGAGATATAAGCATTTTCCAACATTAAGCAGGGCTGGAGGGAGCAGATCATGCTTGATTGGTCTCAGGGAAGGAGATTCGCATTTCTGAAATTTGCCTTTAAGATATTCAAGATCTGTTGTGTATTCAGTTTCTACACCGTGGTGGACGAGAATGCCAAGAATCCTATAACAAGTTTGCTTTCAAATTCCTTCAATTGATGAAGTTCAATAGAGGTGCCTGAAAAACGTTTTAAACAGCAGCATGAAGTGGAGAATACTACGTGCTGACCTCATGGGATCTTAATATAATACAGATTGATGCAGAAACCAGTAACCAAATTGGCTTCCCATGTTCTGTCTACCAGCAGCAATGGAGAGGCAAGCAGACAACTTAATTGATGATCATCCCCTACCAGCCATTCAACTTCCAAAGAATCATAGATACATTGTCTTCATACCAAATCATATGGTTAGTGTTTAAGGAACAAAAAGGAAAAGCTCACCTCCGAAGTGCTCTTAAAAAAAAACTCTTTTAACAGCTGCACAGACCAGAACTAAGGCAACAAAACCAACCTTATCTTCTAAGTTGCGACGAACAAGCTGAACTCATTCAAGTGCCGGACAGAAACCCAAACGTTTGATTGGACCAGGATTAGTGTCCATTCACTACTATTGGGTAACAATTCAACGTAAGACGGATTCAGAAGCAGTCAGGAACGTTCTCTGCAAGTCGATTTGAACATTTCGGGAGAGTCGTCTGGATCAAAGAGTATGGCTGCCTTTTCAATGGAATAAAACAAGGCCACCAAAAACCAGATTCAAATGGCTTCAATTGACACACACTCCTCTACACCCTCAATCTCTTCTGCGTAGATATTTCTGGCCATTACAAGTTCTCCACAGGCCCAACAATCATAGTACGCTCCTTTTCAACACACCAAATCTAGAGATGTTCTATCGTAGACACAATCCAATTCAGATTGTAAGCAGATAACATCAAAGAATATGACAAGTTCTGTTGGGAGCCGGTGCGACTGCTATGGTTGGACGTGGATTTTATTTAAGTCTATTGGATGGATTTCCAGAGGTCGGGCTTTAAAAAAGTCGAATTTAGATGTTTCTCATATGCGACGAGGTGTAATTGTACAAGTCACAACTTCTTAGTGTTCTGATATACTCATATTATCCTCATATACGCAAATTGTTCAGAAAAATGAAAGCCTATCAAATAAACAACATTCGATACAGTGAAGCAATATTTTTACTTACTGAATAACCATTCATGTAAAACACATGCCAAAGCACAATGAACATAATTCTTTCCCTCAAAAGAAAAACTGCAGAAATCTGAAGTGAGTGACTAGACTCCTGACCATACCACATCCTATACTCTTCGGCTCTTGCACCAGTCTGCAGGGTCGTGTGATGCTAGTTCCCATTCAATGTTCATAGAAATGGGACCTTGGCTCTAGCGCTTTACCACAACGCTCCACAACACTGACAAGGGCTCACTCAACGAAATCGAGCACCCGACCTAATCTCACCGTAGCTCGATACCACATATTGAAAATGAAATTAACTCAGAAAAATATATAAAACACACATAATAAACCAAACACCAAATAATGGCGGAAAAGGCTTCAGCCTCAGGTATTCTGTCTCACATTTTCATTATTAAAATATTTGAATATAGTGTTACAAATAAGTAGATGAGACACATTGTTCTCAAGATAGTGCGTGCTATCTTAGACACTTTTGGTTGAGATAATTTCTCACCAGACACACACCAATATAGGAGTTACCTAAACTAACTCCTATCTTAGAGGAACAACCGAAGAGTTAGGCACAAATTCCTAACTTGGAATATTTAATTTATTTATTTATTTTTGGATTTATTATTGTTTTATGAGAGAGGCTAACAATTAGTTAAGGAAATTCGAATTTGAAGTCTTTGTGAGCATGCACATGAGTTGTTCCATTGATTGAGGAATTTATCCTTAATTTTCTACATTGATTGAGGGAATAAGTATGAGTTTTATAATGAGAGAATCAGTTGACTTAGTTCTAACTAGTCAAGTCCAGTTAGATTATTTCAACAAGTTCTTAAAATAATAAAATATAGTTTGTTAATGCTTGCATGCATGTGACAACTATTATTTTAGATAACTGAGGATTCACTCATGGATAACTGTTCCATGTCAGTTCTATCAGAGACCCAGTTGAGATCAGATGTGGGACAATGTACTATCAAATGCTTGACTATTTCTAGTATGTAGTTTTTGCATGGTTGAAGAACTAGTGTTCTCAAGGAATACGTAGTTGGACCATTGGTTGTTTTTGGTATGTTGGAATTAATAGCATATTCTTTTGCTATTATTTCTGAAGCAAACTATGTAAGGACCATAGGGAAAGCCTATTTAAACAAGGCTCCGGTGGTTCATGAGACATATCTTCATATCTTCATAGTTCATTGAGAACTGAATAGCTTGAGAGTTAATTCTTCTTGTATTGTGAAGAGGATCTACACTTGATTGATAATACATGGTTGGGGTTTTATGCTAGTGCTTTCACCTGGATATATCTTGTGTTAGGTGTGATTATTTCTCTTGATCACTTATGCATGTTTCTACTTGATGTTTCTCATGAATTCGATTATTCTTCTGCTTAATGTTTTGTAGAAGTAGAACAAGTATTATGCTTTAGGACATTGCATATATCGGTTTGTTCTACAGGTGAAATTTCTACATGGTATCAGAGCACATGTGATCAAGCAAGAACAATATACTATCAAGAGAAATTCAAAGTTTATTATTCATGATATAGATTTCAAGTTCTTATCACATCTATTTCATCAATGGCATTCTATAGTTTGAGGCTTGAGTATGCCCTTGATGGCAGCTCAATCTATATAGCTTGGAAGGATTTCATTGAGGTAGTTTTGGAAGATAATGGCCTTAAGGATTTCATTAATCAAGAAATCCCTAAGCCTACTGATAAGACTGAGCAGGTGGAATGGAGGAAGTGTGTGGCTAGAGCCAGGAGAATTCTCTCGGAGGGAGTGTGAGATCACATTGTCTCGAGCCTCCATGGGAAGGAGACTCTGCATGAAATGTGGAAAACATTGAAAGATTTATATCAGAATAGCAGTGATTAGAGGAAGCTGGCACTGAAGGACAAACTTCGAAAGATCAAGTGTGAAAGGGATGAGACAATCTCCATGTATCTGACGAAGCTCATCACATGCAGGGATGAGCTTGCAAGTGTAGGGGTCATGACATCGGATGAGGATATGGTGAGTCTAGCACTCCTTGTCCTTCGTAAGAGCTGGCATAGCTACCAGGACTCAGTGAATGGAAGGGAGAAACTGTCAGATTGGGAACAACTATGGTCGGATTTGATGCGAGAGGAGATTAGACAGAGCACCAGAGATGGTTCTTCATCCATGGAGGATGAGGAAAATTGTGCCTTAGTGAGTAAGGCGAAGAAGGGGAAGGAGAAGGTTTCTCTTTCCGAATCCAGTTCTTCCAATGATGGGAAGAAGGTTGACAAATCGAAAGTGTGATGCTTTCATTGTCATGAGGTGGGCCATTATGCTGCAAATTGTCCATGGAGGAAATCCAAGAAGGGATCCGGGGAAGGATCTGAAGGTGAGGCACTTGCTTCATAGTGTGAGTTGGATTTCACACTCTTCGCATGCATGGTTTCATCCATTGTGGAAGTGGTTGGTTTCTTGACAATGGAGCTTCTTTCCACATCACTGACGACAAGAGTTTGTTCAGTACTTTGGAGGAGAAAGATCTCCAGATACTCATAGCGATGGGCAATGATGAGAAGTATAGTGTCTCAGGTGTAGGCACAATTATTTTTCAAAGGGAGCATGGGTCTCACCTTACCTTGACTGATGTCAAGTGTGTACCAGGATTGAAGAGAAATGTGGTGTCGATCACGATGCTGGAAGACAGAGGCTATGATGTAGTCTTCATTAAGGGAAAGGTTTTCCTCAGACACATCATCACTAGACAGGTGAAGCAATTGGTTCACGGTTCAAGAACCTATATGCTCATGAGGTTCAAGATGCATGCAAAGCCTTGAGCAGCAAGGTAAATGATGGAGACTTGGTGGTTGAGAGGGAGGGTATGTTACCTCTCAACATGTAGCAGTAGAAGAAGTCTCAGACAATTGTGGAGGAGCCACGATTGGTGCAGGAGCTTTAGGAGGTTGTGGAACATCCACAACAGGGGAAGCTGAGAGGAGATTGAGTAGAGACATCTACTCATGCAGAGACCTCCAGTAGGGGGAAACTTCGAGCCATGTGGGTAGAGGGATCACATGCAGCCATACCTCCAGGTAGGAGGTGGGGTGATATAGAGTGATCGTCCCAAGGAGGAGGAGCATGATCCTTTAGGTACCCAACCTTTTGGATGAGACCTTGCTACGGGAGCCCTGATGTGGAGTAGAAAGAACTAACTAATTGGGTAGAGGCAGATGTGGATGGAGCGGTAGAGAGAGCGACAGTGCAGTGAATCCCAAGACAGCGCATAGCTAGTAGGTTACAACAATGCAAGAGGAACAAGTGTTTTGCATAGTGCTAGGTGGCACAGAGAGGTGTGCAATGGTGCGAGATGCATGGATATGTTGCAGTAGCACAGATGTTAGAGAGGGAGCACTTGTCAGCAGCAGGTAGAGCTTCAGCATCAGAGTATGTTCCTAGCCCAACAGAGTGGTCAGTTGGGAGTGTTTTTGTTCCAAGTGTTGTTGGAGCAAGTGGACCGGGTAGATACATTGCATGCAGAACATTCCAGAGTTACAAAATCGGGTTTGGGAGAAAGCCTTTCTTGTTGAGAGGTAGTGTTGAAAAAAGTGCAACAAGTAATTTTAAATTTATAATGTGCTAAAAATAGACCTGCTAAAAATAGCATGTCTAAAAATAGTAGTTTGGCCAGTGAGGTCATTGGCCACATTGGGTGAGAGGTGAAACTGCTAAAAAGAGAAAGTTCTAAAAGTAGCATTTCTGGGTCCCTTCCTATTTATAGCAGTCCCTAGTCTATCTATAGGAAGTAAAATTAATTTTGGTCTTAACAGTAGTTGGAATATTAATTAATTAATTCAGTTGAGTTAATTAGTTAAGGAAATTCGAATTTGAAATCTTTGTGAGCATGCACATGAGTTGTCCCACTGATTGAGGAATTTATCCTTAATTTCCTCCACCGACTGAAGGAATAAGTATGAGTTCTCTAATGAGGGAATCAGTTGACTTAGTTCTAACTAGTCAAGTCTAGTTAGATTATTTTAACAAGTTGTTCAAATAATAAAATATAGTTTGTTAATGCTTGCATGCATGTGACAACTATTATTTTAGATAACTGAGGATTCAGTCATGGATAACTGTTGCATGTCAGTTCTGTCAGAGACCCAGTTGAGATCAGATGTGGGACAGTGTACTATCAGATGCTTGACTATTTCTAGTAAGTAGTTTTTGGATGGTTGAGGAACTAGTGTTCTCAAGGAATACGTAGTTGAACCATTGGTTGTTTTTGGTATGTTGGAATTAATAGCATATGCTTTTCCCATTATTTCCCAAGCGAACACGTAAGGACCATAGGGAAAGCCTATATAAACAGGGCTTGGGTGGTTCATGGGACATATCTTCATATCTTCATAGTCATTGAGAACTGAATAGCTTGACAGCTAATTCTTCTTGTATTGTGAAGAGGATCTAGACTTGATTGATAATACATGGTTGGGGTTTTGTGTTGTTGCTTTCCCCTGGATATATCTTTTGTTATGTGTGATTATTTCTCTTGATCAATTTTGCATGTTTCTACTTGATGTTGCTCATGAATTCGATTATGCTTTCGCTTAATGTTTTCTAGAAGTAGAACAAGTATTATGCTTTAGGACATTGCATATATCAGTTTGTTCTACAGATGAAATTTCTATAAGTGCAACCTTGTCTAGAATCGCATCAGTTTTTCTTTGCTTAGATTGTTGCATTTTTCATTGTTGAATATTGTGTCTTGAGGATGGCTGGAGGATTAATCTCCACTACCGAGGTGGAAATGATGTCAAATACAATTGTAGCAAAGATGAGTTGTATGTTAGAGGATCAGTTTTCGTGTATGCAGGCTACGAGCCATACTCTGCTTATCAAGGATTATGTGAGTCCAATTTGTGTGACTTTGAGAAGATATGGCCACTAGGTCACAAGTGGGTCCTTTTCTTGATATTTTGGACAAGAACAGAGACAAATATCATGAAATTCTTCTCAATGAATGCAAAAAATAGATCAATGATGTCCTTGCTAATAACAAATACGAGTAGATGGTGATGAAAAAATAGTATGAGTAAAACATGAATTTCTTGCCTTTCCATTTACAAACATTATATATCATGTCTGCTTTCCCTTACATTACACCATTTTCTGCTACAATGCCTGATTGATGTCGGATTGTGAGGTCTTTCATAGAGGATTTTGTGAGCTATCTATCCTATGGAGATCACATGGACTTCTATTATGTTGTGAAGAGGTATCTAGATGAAATTTTGATCAATGTTATGAATGAGGCTTTACTCAAATTGATCAACATTTCCATGTTGGGGGTATTTCATCCCATGCATATAAATTTTTTATGCAACATGCTACCCAATTTGGTGGCAGTCCTACGTATGTGGCTGAAAGGGTACATGTTTCATTGTCATTTTGAATTGTCTTGAAGAACTCTCAATACGTTACACATGAAGAAATGTTGAGACTAGTCAAGTCTAAGGTGGATGAATATATGTTGGTAACTCACAACATTAATTGGAACCCAAATGAAGTTCCACAAAATGTCAGTGAGTATCTAACTGAGGTCGTAATTTACTTGGAGACGTTGGTTTCTACAACATAACAAATATTACCATTGGATGCTTTGGAGAAGTTAGGAAGGGGGTGTTGAAGCACATATCAGACAACCTCGTGGTGACACTTATGAGGGACAATGTCAAAAGATTCAATATGAATGCTATAATGGGTATTGATAATGATTTAAGAGTGCTAGATTCATTTGTCGAGGAGAGATTCCACAACACTGGATTGAGTGAGCTTCACAGTGCTAAAAGTTTGAAGGATTGATTGGCAGAAGTGTGATAGCTGGTTAAGTTTTTATAGAGCAACTAGCTAGAGAAATTCATGAACCCTATTATAAGTGAGAAACACTACAGTACTTTGGATTATAGAAACGTTGTAATGATTTCTAGGAAATTTAGAGATGCACCTGAAAGGCTATTTGGAAGCTTGGGGGTAGGATTTTAAAGCAAAATCCTAGAAAAATGTCCATTGATACATTAGTAAGGAGATTGAAAGATTTCAACTGATAGATTCAATGGTATATTTCAAGTCACTATTGTAAACACTGGATGTTTAATTTCTATTCATGCTCTTGTGTCATTAGATTAAAGTTTGTTTACATGTTACAGGTGTATAGCAATATCCTTTCTATTTCTCAGAGAGTTTAGGAAAAATACAATTTGTTGTATGGATTATTTGTCTAGCTACAAAAGTTAAAAGCCTTGGTAAAATCAATAGATTAGCCCATGAGACTCAGGTGAATTATATCATTAATGAAATATTCTTTATTATCTACTATGTTATGTGCAATATTGTTTTTCCCCTTGCCCTTTATGTTTTTACTTCCCATTTTATATTTATTTGTCTTACATGCATAGGAACCTCATTTCTTATGACAAACCTTTGAATATGTTCCTGAATCAATTTATAGAGGGCTGATCTATAAAGTGCAGTCAATGAGCATATTCACGAAATGAAACTAAGCATCAAGAATGTCTTTAATTTGCTAAAATATGTGCAAACTTGGAAACATTAACCATTTTATGATTTAAAATGAAAGAAGGCGCATAAATACAAAAGGTACTCTAGAAACCTTTGACCAAATAGGAGGAAATGGTTCTTGAATAAGGCTTGAGTGGACACAGAATTTGGGATGATTGAAATCTGTGTTTGTATTTTTTAGAGGAGAAAAGGTGGGGAGTTTTTATTGGTAGAACATGGCTATCGAAGCTATATCCACTTCCAAGCATAAGATTTTAAAATTAGTTAAGTGTTGAAAAAAATTGTCGAAGCTTCTCTCTTCAGGAGTGTTGCTTACCTAGCCTTACCTAACTAACATTATTATTTGTCAGCTATCTTTTAGACTCAGATTCTATTGCGTATTAACATTCTAAGTTTGTATTTAATACCTTGTAATATAATTGGTTTCTGAGATACTATAAATATAATACAAAAATAAATTTTAATGATGATGTTGTTATATGTATAAGGTCATGATTGTCGGAAAAGGGCTATAATGACTACACATACAGTCCCCTGAACTATGGTAAATCAGCATCCAACTTATAAATATCAAATAGTCTATAAAAATAGTGTCCAATGTGGACACTTGTAGGATAAAATGATGTATGAAAGTGTTATCAAAATGAAGGTTCTGATTTTGAAATTTCTAGGGTATGGAAGAAGAACCCCATTTTCTATCTAGTCCACACTACTCCTAATATCACATCTCTTCTTTTGTTGTCTTAAACTGTGTAGATTTACCTGTATCCTTTTCACTCTTACCCATCCTTAATTTTCTCTGTGCCAAGAAACTTGTGCTTCCCATATATGCCTCGTTGCACCTCTCTTGTCTCTGCCTTCATGTCCCTGTTGCATATATCCCATTCCCACTTAATACTAATAAGATAAATACCAACCCCTCTAGCTCAAGATCAGGAAACTACCGTTGGAAAATATCATCAAAATCTTCCTTCAAGGAGCAGCTACGGGTACATGATTATTTCTTTCTATTCCTTGTTTCACTACTCTCCCTTACTATAACCACCTTTCTCCACTATTTTTTGAGATGGCCCAGGTTATCACTTATTAGCAAGCCTTACCATGCCACACTCGAAGAGGGGTTTGTGGGGTTCCGATAAGAATAAAACACCTCCTCCTCCACTAGGCCTGGATTTCTTGGAAGCCGCATTGGAAAAGATACTATAATAATTTGTTCAAAGTATGCTTCTCTATTTTCATGGCATTTTCCAGTACATCAATCTTCCCATTTGGATGGTGAATATTTACTTGACAACCTCATGTTATCCATCAGTGTCAACACAATAGCAGGTCGATTTTTTACACCAAAATCACATTCTTACTAAAGTTAAAATATATAGTAGAATCACCTGATTTTGTGGTTCCAGCTTCCTGCTACAGCAAGGCATATCTAGCTACTTCGTTAATTTCAAATTTCAATTCCATGAATCCATAGTCTGGTTTCATAAATCTCAAGTAACTTTCTATTTCCATGGTTCACAATTTTATAGAGATCATTTTCCATATACATTAACTCCACTGTTTCACTCAATTGACCCTCTTTGATTGAGTTTGAATAGTTATCTCCATCGATCATCTTTATCAACTTCACAAATAATCCTGTAAACAAATATTGACTCTCCTCTCTTGCCTCGCGATATTATAATATGTTTTATACTATTCATTGCAGGGCAGTGACACACTCAAAATTGAAACATAAAGGATTTTCACTGCAAGGCATTGATACCCAAAAGCCTAAAATGTGAAAATTGTAACCTTTTTGCAGGGCAATAACTACTGCAAAATTGAGATAGCTTGGCTAGAGATGAATATTTTTATAAATATGTATTTAATACTTCAATTTTCTATTATACACTTACCTGTTTGTTCAAAACATCCTTTTGTTTGTGATTATCCCACCATAGCTAGTTGATGAAGGTGACTTAACACGGAATCATGTTTGGACTGAATTTCTTTTCTAGAGTTTGTGGGTGAGGAGAGAGGATGCAAGGTTTTTCAATGGTTGGCACTAGAGGTCTATCAATGGCTTCGACTAGAAACTATGGGCACACAACCATGCCCTCCCAACATGGGAATAGTACAATGAAACTTCATCTAGTGATTGATGTTCCATTGAGGGCATTGAAGGGCCTGTGGAACACAAACACTTTCACAAGGATTGGGAGCTTAGGAATTGCATTTGTAAATGACCTCGTAGTCATGGAAGTTTATATTTGATTAGATAATTTCTCACCTAAGGTTACAATGACAACTCACAAAGATTGTAAACCAATATTGATTGATGACATACGTGCAGGGCATGCAATTGAACATGGACATCACAAACCCTAAAGCAAGGAAGATGGGTGTGAATTCTCAGAGATAGAACTCAAACACAGTTAAAAACTATGTTTTCTAGTTGGTGACAAGGGTTAGTTAAGTCATTTGGGTAATTTTTCTAAGGTTTATAAAGATTTTAAACATTGATCAAGTGTAGGTTTCTATGTAATTGGTTTTATGACATTATGATTCTTTACTTCCTAAAAATGCAAGTTCATTGTTCATTTTTAGAGGAATTCTTTTGAGAAACATTGTACCAGTAATGTAACTATGGGATCTTGGTGGGACTCAATCATTCAAGAAACACCTTGTTTATCATGCACAAGAGAGGTACTGATGGATATCCATGCAAATATATTTATTTTTTCAAGTCTATTGTTTGTCATGTACTTGGAGGAGTGTTTTGTTGTTGTATTCACATATTTGGAGGCACTTTGGCACATGTTGAAACACTTAACCATTTGTGGAATTTGTGGCAAGATATTTTGATGCACGTTTCTCCATTAAAGAATGCCTTTGGAGAATATTTAGAGTTGTGAGGAATAATTTGTTGGAAATAATACCGAGAGGGGGGGTGAATCACTATTATGTGGTCAATTATTTATTTTTTCAAACCCATAACATATACGCTACTTCAGTTAGATGAACCCGCGTATATACGCAACTACAGATAAGGAAACCCGGGTATACTATACAGATTTATAATTTACTTTATTCTACAGATTAAGTTATGCAACAGAATCATATAAACAGTTGCCAGGAACAATAAAACGGATCAGAAGACAACCACACATAAGAACACAAGGTATAACTTGGAAACCCAATGTGGGTGAAAACCACCTATTGCAATTCATCTCTATCTTCTTTTAATTAGAAACTTCTTTTTACAATGATTCTATACTGGTGCAGTCCTTTACCAGTACGCACGCTGCTACCTGTAGAGAGCTACAACCCTCTCTAGTTTTCCAGCTTCTCTTGGAAGGGAGCTACAACCCTCTTAGTTCTTGTACTAATCGAGATACTAGTACGCAGGCTACTACCTACAGAAGGCTACAACCTTCTCTTTCTTCTAGGGACCACGTTTCATAAATTTTCAGACTGGATCCACAAATAACATTAATCAAGAATTTCTACATCAACCAAACACCTTTTCACCAATCAAGACTAAATAAAAAATTAAACACTTCTCTGTCAACTTTACCCAGATCATAGTAACTGTAATCACACCCCAAATTCTAAACCCAGATCACTGCAATAATCAACAGAAGGAGCTAGAACATAAATTGAGAGACATATGCTACTTCAACATTCAGAAACCTATGGGCATACGCTTCTGTGTTAATATCAACCTACGTATACGCGCTCTTGCCTCACAAAAACTACATGTATACGCTTCTGTGCTAAGATTAACCTGCGTATACGCGCTTCCGACTTATAGAACCTGTGTGTATACGGATTTGTGCTTCACTGAACCTACGTACAGATCTATAAAGGTAATTTACCCCTTCAAATGTTCAGATATTAGTTTACCCATATTATCAGATATATAGATCAAGAAAGCGCCACATAGAAGAGATCAAAATCATACAAAGATACTATCATTCAAGCCTTATGATTTTGACCCATCAAAAGAACTTATCCTTCTCCTTGTGCTTAGGTTCCTTCTTCCTTCAGATCCAGATCTGCACCATAACCCAATCATTGTATTCCAGATCTAGCACTTTTCAGATATTCAATAATTCAGATGATCCCATGCCAAATGATCTCCTTCCTCTTTTATAGCCTTAGCCCTTTCAAAATACCACAGTCCAAAACCACAACAATTCAATACCATGGACCCAATACTTAGGATCAACAATTATCACAAGATACCATGGCCCAAAACCATAGGTTCAAATACCAGGGACTAAATACCACAGACCAAAAACAAGTTTTCCCACATGTACGTGCTTTTCCTTGCATGAAAGTGCGTGTATACGCATATGCACCTTGGAAATGTCCAACCCGCGTGTATACGTGGCTTTGTCAAAGTGAACCTGCGTATATGTCTTGTTCTTCTTTCTGAGTGCCTGAACTGTGATCTGTCACTAGAGTGAGTTGCCATCAAGGAAAACACCTATGCCATAGCATCAAACCTGTGCCAGAATGCCAACAATCTCCCCCTTTGGACTTGATGGCAACCCTAAGATCCTCAAGATCATTAGATCATTCTCCCCCTTTGTCATCAAGGGCAAAGGGGTGTGCTCCCCCTGAGTACATGCTGAAAGCTCTGCTGTGCTGTGCTGAACATGCTCCCCCTGACTGTAGGCAAGACCTGAAAAAAGACGTTCTTTAAAAAGAATAATGACTTATACATCATAACTGACCTTCCTATCACAAAAGACTCTATACATACATCCATCACCCAACCAAGTGGGGATCTTCCATCCAACCAAGTGGGGATACATCAGAAATTTACATATGACAACCAATTACATTACATCATTCATCCCAGGCGTAGTGAGGAAACCAAAATAGGCCGTTACATGACCTTGATGAAAAGAAGATATACATGACATAGAGACGAAATATCTTGAGCAAGACTATGAAAGTCAGCGGCATTTGTCAATCATTATTCAGATCAGCAACCATGTTCTCTTTCTGTTCTTCCTCTGCAAGAGTTCCACCTAAAACCAACAACAGTTGTGAACTTGAACCAACAGCTTCTAAGGTAATGTCAACAATGCATCACTAGAAGATTATTTGCTCCCCCTGAACTTGTGCCAGATGGTCTCTGACAGATCCCTATTAGACTATCAGATTCTGTCTCTGTTGATATCCTTCAAACCTCCATATACGTGACTGGATCTGCACAAACCAGCGTATGTACGCGGATCCTCCTCATCCAACTCGCGTACACCAACTTTTCTCTGAAACAGACAATTTTCAATAGCAGGTTGAAGCATCAACTACTCCCATCTTCTGTCTGAGGTATTCAAATGTTTCCTTGGGCAACGGTTTGGTGAGTATATTAGCAACTTGTTTCTTAGAGGGAACATAATCCAACTTGACTTTTTGTTCCAGCACTTGTTCCCGAAGAAAATTATATTTGATAGGTATGTGCTTGGTCTTTGAATGCATGACTGGATTCTTTGAAATGCTGATTGCACTCATATTATCACATAAGATGGAGATAGGTGGAGTACAAGTGATTTGATAATCCTGAAAGGTTTGCATCATCCAAAGGAGTTGGGTGCAACAAGATGCAGCGACCACATATTCTGCTTCAACTGTAGATAATGCAATAGATCTCTGTTTCTTGCTGAGCCAAGATACTAATTTGGAACCCATAAAGAATGCACCGCCACTAGTGCTTTTTCTGTCATCCACGCTTCCAACCCAATCTGCATCTGTATAAGCATGAACAATGAGATCTGCATCTCTAGGATACCATAGGCCATAGTTTTTAGTTCCTTGAAGATACTTGAAAATTCTCTTTACTGCCTTAAGATGATTTTCCTTGGGATTTGCCTAAAATCTTCCAACCATTCCTACTGCATGCATGAAGTCTCGTCGGGTACCTGTTAAATAGAGCAGACTTCCAATCATGGATCTATAGGTTGGTTGATGCACTGTTGCTAATTCATCATTTGCACTGAGGCTGCATCCTGTGACCATAGGAGTACATACTGGTTTCATATCTTCCATGCCATATTTCTTCAAGATCTGCTTGAGGTACTTGGTTTGAGATAAAAAGATACTGTCTTTATTTTGTTGGATTTGTAAACCAAGAAAATATGTCAGTTCTCCAAGCAAAGACATTTTGAATTCCTTCTGCATCACCAAAGAAAAGTTTTGACTCATAGCCTCTTCATTGCTGCCAAAGATGATATCATCTACATACACAACAAGTATTAGCAATGTGTTATTTTCAATTTTTATATAAAGATTGCTATCTGCTGATCCTTTTGAAAAACCTTGTAGATGAAGGTATTTGTCCAGACGATAGTACCAAGCGCTTGGAGCCTATTTGAGACCATAGAGAGCTTTATTTAGTCTGCATACAAGATTTGGATCATTACCAAGGATGAATCCATCAGGTTGCTCAATGTACACTTCTTCTTCTAAGTCTCCATTCAGAAAGCCTGATTTCACGTCCATTTGAAATACTTTGAACTTCTGAAAGCTAGAGAGAGCAAGAAACATCCTGATGGCCTCAAGTCTAGCAACGGGAGCAAAAGTTTCTTCAAAGTCTATTCCTTATTGTTGAGCATACCCTTTACAAACAAGTCTGGCCTTGTTTCTAATTACTTTCCCCATTTTCATTCAACTTGCTTTTGAAGATCCATTTTGTCCCTATGACATTCTTATCTTTTGGTCTAGGAACCAACTCCCAAGTGTTATTCTTTTCGATCTACTCAAGTTCTTCATCCATTGCCTTGACCAAGCATTCATCTTTGCATGCCTCTCTTACATTTTGTGGTTCAGTGGAGGAAA
>APFE031136669.1:51452-64411 GCA_000404065.3 Pinus taeda | reverse complement strand
CCTAAAATCTTATTTCACAGTGAGTATGATATTAACCAACAAAATTAAAAAAAAATAACAAAACAAAATATTTAAATATACCAATTTATAAAAAAATTGTGCAGGAAGAAATTCCCTCTCAGATCATGTTAAATGAATAAATACTAATTTTAATTTACTTGACAGTTTTCAAATAAATTGGTGAATATTAATTTGCCCCTTTATAATTCATTTAGATCTTTTCACTACTTCCACGTCTTTGAAATGACGTGATTTTCCTACCCTCTGTGTCCAACACGCCGATTATTCAAAATATTTCTTTTTTTTAACGTCTTGCCACTAGTCTCGGATAACGTCACTTTCTTATCCTCCGTCAATACGCCAATTTTTCTTTTTTCTTATCATGTTGTTACCTATAGGTATTGATGGCTGCTACAAGAGTTAGAGTTGAAGAGCCCTATTAGTTTGGTCCCCATGGTCTCCATGTTTAGGATTAGGCCTCCTATGGTTGATGATGTTATACCTTGGGTTTGGAGAGGATATACATGTGTTAGTGGATTCTTCAGATGGTGATAAATGTGTTGGAGGATGTCTAACATGACTTGGAGCTCCGTTATATTATTAACAGAGTGTTTTTGGAGTAGTGTGATGGACCATGTTCTAGTATGGTTGTTGGTTAGTATTCAAGTCAACCTAGTTTGGCTGATGATGATGACAATGATGTGGAAGTGATTCGATGAAGTGTTGTAGAGGTTCCTTGACTTCCATTGGTCCTATAGAGGGTTCTCAAGCTTTGGAAGAAGGAGGAGTAGTTTGTGAGCTAAGTAAATATGTTTTCCTTCATCCTTTGCCCTAGTGGCATGGATGTTGAGTCATGTGAGCAGCTGAAAAGCTCCAGTTGCTATAAGGCAAGCATATGGGAGTGACTCAGGAGTTTCAGACAAATGGAACCTGTGTTATGCATGTGATCGTGCCTTTTCACAAGTTTTTTATGGATTCCTCGTGCTACTTAGCTAATTTTGGTGTTGTGGTGATGTTCATGGTTGGAACTTTTTGGCATATGGTCGAAAAAGGTAATGGAACCTCTAGAAGATGATCAAGGTTGAATATATCAAAAGGCTAGTGGAGTTAGTGGTTTTATTTGGTCAAGAATCCTATCTCAACCAAATCCGAAGCGTGTGAAAAGGATTATTGAGTGGTCCATAACCTGTAGCACTATAAGTTACTTAACAAAGAAAAATGATAAATAGAAGAAGGATGTGAGGCTATTTGGTTGTTTGTTTTCAGAGTGTGAGAGAATGATATTGTGAAGACATTGAGAGTGAGTAGAGATTGCAGTAGCTTCTCACATAGTTTTTGTAGAGTTATATCATAGATTTGTGAGCAAAAATCAGAGATAGAGTTGAGAAAAATATTCAAAATTTATGTGTTGTTTGTGATAGAAAATTGGGATCTTGTGGTGTGTTTGAGAGCAGTATTTTGGTGTGAGTAGAAGAGAAGAAATATCCCTCTCTAGGAAAAGTTTCTGATTCATATTTAATGAGCAGAATGATGGAGTTGTTTGGTTTCTCATGTTGACTGAATTGAGAACCCAATGTGAAACATTTATGAAATTTCGTTTGCATGGAGGAAGTGAAGGTGTCGAGGCTTCAGAATAGATAATGATTTGGTGAATTTAGTAGTAGGAATATTTTTATCCATCCAATAAGATTTGAATATTACAATGGTAGTTAGGCGAGGATTGTTGGTTGTAAAAGCTTCTAGTTGATAGATTTTCGTAAATCTGTGAGACAAACAAATTTACGAATTAATAGATGCCAACGTATTGTAGAGGAATCCAAGTCATGCGGATTATGGATGTAAGCTAATCCATGTATGATTTGATCAGCAGAATAATAAAAGAATTGAGCAACGCAATGATAGTGGGCTGTTTTTCTCTCGAAAGGATTTCCACCAGAAATACTTGTGTTCTTGTATGTGCATCCTTGTGTTGATATTCCTCATGGTTATTTATCATGGTTATTACGTTTTGAGTTTATTTCTGCTTACATGTTTTGATGAGCTAATGTTGTAAATGTGCATGTATGTTTGAGATTGTGGAAAAATATTTAAAATTGGTATAAAGGCCATCACTACTGATTCACCGCCGCCCCCCCCCCCCCGTAGTGATTATTGTTTCCAACAATTGGTATCAAAGCAGGTGATCTTTAGTGAAGCTTGACCGCTTGGAGAGTAGATCATGGATCATGGCCAAAAGAAAGAGGAGGATATATCTCAAAAGACAAAGAGTTTGAAGAAGGAAGAAAATCAATCCGTTGAAAAAGAAGCTGCAAATTGTGAAATCTCATCCAAATCAGATGTGTCACAAGGTAATATTTTGAAGGAATTTTTGAATTATGATTCTGATGATTTTGTAGTGCCACTTAGTGAAGATAAGAAGGATATTTCTATTTTTAAGCCTGAATATGAATTGATAATGGTTGTGATCAAATAATTAGTTTCTCAAGTGGAAAAACTAACAACTACATATAGAGATTATAAGAAGTTTTTGTACATATGTGATGAGAAGGAGAAAAATCTCGAGGAGGAGCTCATTACCTTGAGAACCCAACTAGCATATTCAAAAATAAATGAATAAATAATGTGAAAAAAACAAGAAGAAAAGAAATATCAGGTTGAAGTAGTAAAAAATGTAGTAGATAAATTGAGAAAGAAAATAGAATCGAAAGACTAGTAGCTTGAAAAAGTTAAGAGAAACATAACAGAGAGAAAATCTAGCTCTAATCTTCAATGAGGAGATGCAAGTTCAAATGTAGGAGATATTAACAAGATAGATTCAAAGAAGCCCACAACGAAATTTATGACTAGCCATGACAATGTTAGAGAAGAGTGGCAACAATTTCATCAGCAACAAAGAAGAGATTCAAAAGGAGTATTTATGCTAAGAAAATCATTCACTCCTAGAGTTTATAGTAGAAAAATTCAAAGGACAAATCAGAATTCATTTTCTCCTTGGATGAACGAAATTGAGTGTTTTAATTGCCATATGTTTGGACATATAGTAACCTTTTGTAGGAGCGAATTGGACACATCCATGTAACAATTTGGACAAAGAATAATGATATCTTCCTTTAGGTATGCAAGTTTATTTAATGGTTTACATTATGCTTGTAGCCTTTTTGGCCATAAGGTCGTTGATCGTAGGTCCGGTACGAGAGATTGGAAGTCTAGTATGAGGAACAAAAGATCAGATCCTTTGGCTTCTTATCTTGGTCATGTAGAATGTTTTATGTGTCACAAATTTGGACACATGGCCAAGGATTTCCTGATCCCTAAATCTATGAGACCATCAGTACAAAAGTAGCAACCTAAAATACATGCACAACAAAGGAACCAATGAGGAGCTATGTGGAAGAAAAAGGAGGAACAATTAGGAAAATGTGGTATTGTTATTTGTTCTTGTGATGTGGATGATAAATGTTATATTGATAGCGGATGTTCACATAATATGTCAGGAGATAGGAGCAAATTTCACTTCCTAAAGAGAATCAATATTGGTCATGTTTTTCCTGAAAGGAGTGAACCAACAAGGGTGTTGGGAAGCGGTAAATCCAACCTTGGAGAGAAGAGGACCATTGCAGAAAATGTGTGGCTCATAGAGGGTTTAAAGCAAAATATTTTAAGTGTGAGCTAAATGGTTGATGGAGGTAAGGAAGTTATCTTCAACTCCAAAGGCTGTTTCATTTGAAAGGAAGGATCAAATAGGGTGATAGCTAGAGGAGTTAAAACACCAAATGATGTTTATGTGTTGAAGGGAAGATTAAGAAAAGAGAAGAGATCAAATAAGTACTCTTCATCTTCAAATTCTAAGTAGAAGAGATTGGCACATATTGAAGTTTGCTCTTACATGATAGATATTTTAGACTGCAAAATGGATGTGAAGCCTTCATAGGCTTAGGGAGAATATATGGCATATCATTTTTGGCATACAATTAGATTGTGATGATATTAATTCTTATCTCTTTGATTATGATTTCTTGATGATGTATTTTTTCTATTGATGTTGTCTTTGCTAAGGTGTGATCAGGAGGAGAGATGGCACATGTTCAAGGGGAGAACTTTATATGCTTCCAAAATTTCAATGGTTTTGATGGAACCATGGTTCCTCGGAGGAGTTTCTATTTGTTCCATGCTATATGTTTATTTGATATATAATTGTTTCAGGAGATTTCATTTTGGTTATGCATGGATAATATACTACACGTGTAGTTGAATTTAATCCTGCATTTTGGGTTGATGATTTTATGCATATGGTAGTTCCATGGAGATTAATATGACGATGGTGCATGATTCTTATATTTATGTATTTCTTATTGATGTTGCAGCTACATATATGATGATTATGTTTTTTATTATGGTTTTTGATGTGATGTTCCTGTTATGATTACATCATTATATGCTCATTTTTTCTTATCAGTGTTTAATATGTTATAGAGGATCATGATCCATATGATTGTTATTATTGTTGCCTTGTATAGTGGTAGACAAATGATATATTGGGCTTATTCTTGTGATATGTTGCTTCTTTATGATGCTGCTGATATATGCTATTGTTGGGACACTATGTATTGTTATGTGTTGTCGTCTATTGTTGATGAATTATTATTTCATGGTGGATGATTTGGAGAGGCTGATACATGTCTCTTATGTGATCTATATTGACATTAACTTACCACCATAAGAGGACATGTTGTGGATCATATGCTCCATGTACTTGCATTATGAAATTGTTTATACATACATGGATGAGAGGATTGTTATGAAAGGCATTTATGAGAGAGTCTCATTCTTGTATTTTTCATGCATAGTGTTCAGGTACATGTTTGAGATATGTTGTATAATGAGGAATGAGAGTTGGTTCAACTATGTATTGGTTGTTAGTAGTATTTTTATAAGCATGTATTTCATGTATTTCATGTATTATTTTTGTACACTCTCATAGTTATGATGGAGAGACAATCTAGAGTCATGTATGCATTGAGAGAAAGTAATGGTTCAACCATATATGGGCTTATTGATATAATTGTACAATCATGCATTCTCATTTTGGTAGCCATGTAGTAGGTATATGAAGCCCTATATTTTGTTGCACATCTTTTGGTCATATTCCTTGGTCCATGTGGAGTAACCTCTTGCATATGAAAAAGAGGCATTGGAAGCTATATATATACATCGATTTACATTGAGCCATGGAGATGTTTTCATTTAGTGGAGTATGGTTGATCATAGTGTTGTTATTTTTCATCTCGTACTTGCTACCACCATGTCAACTTTAGATAGATGTTGCTCCTAAACAATCATTGTTGCTACTGGTATATGAGTTTTTTGTTGTTGGAGAGTACATTGTGGAGAGGATGTATTTGTTGTTGTTGCTTCAGAATGGTTGGATATATGCTACTAATACTATGGAGTTGACCAGTGTTATTTATGTCAGCTAGTCTTACTATGTTGTTGTTGCTATGTGTTGGTGATTTGACCCGCTACTGCTATTATGCCATGGATTGTGTTGTTGTTTCTTAAGGGGAGAGAGCATGTCATTCAATTTTTATTGTTTCTAAGTGAGAGAGTTTATCATTGTTGGTGGTAGGAGATGTATATGGTTTCTCTAGTGTGTTGTTGATTGGACATAGCTTGTGTCTAGGGGTAGTTTATTGCACATATTTTTCAGTTATGTGGGGGAGTGTTGTTGAATTTCAGTCTTAAACTCAATCGTTCATCACTTGCATATGATTTTGAGTGGAGCTTCTGTTTTTCTATGGAGCCCACTTGCATCGAGAGTAGTATATAGCATTTTTCCTCAATATGTCTAGCCCTTTTCCATTAATGTCAAAGGGGGACAATGTGAGGATGTTGATCAATTTTCAGAGGACAACTTCATATGATTAGTTTAGCAGGGGTTGACATCAATGCTAGAGGGGGAGATTGTTGGCATTTATGTGTGTTGCAGTGTTGAAGATGCGTTGTTGGTTGGCATTTATGTCAGTCTGGTTGTTTGGGTTGCAGGTGAGTTGGTTATGCATGCGCGTGTGGCTACAGATGGCTTGTGTATGGTAAAGATGTGATGGATGGTCCTTGTCATGTCTACTATCTTGGACTAGCTTGGATATGTGATGATCCTCTTGATCATGTTGTTTCATATAGGTATTGATGGATGCTACATGAGTTAGACTTGACGAGCCTTGTTGATTAGGTCTTCGTGTTCCAGATTAGTTCTCCAATGGTTGATGATGTTATACCTTGGATTTGGAGAGGATATACACATCTTAGTAGATGCTTCAGATGGTTGTAAAGGTTTTGGGTGATGTTTGACACGTTTTGTAACTACATGTTGTTGGCAGAGTGTTTGTGGAGTAGTTTGATGGCCCAGGTGGTAGCATGGTTGTTGGTTGGTATTCAAGTCAACCTAGTTTGACTGATGATGATGACAGTGACATGGTAGTTATTCAGTGAATTGTTGCAGAGGTTTCAGTGACTTCTAAAGGTACTACATAGGATTTTAAATCTCTATAAGAATGTGGAGAAGTTTTTGAGCTGAGTAAACATGTCTTCCTTCATCCTCTGCCATAGTCACATGGATGTTGAGTCATGGGAGTGACTAAAAATATCCAATCGTTGGTAAGAAAACCTACGGGAGTGACTCAGGAGTTTTAGTCACATTAATCCTGTGTTATGTGTGTGACTGAGCCTTTTCATGAATTTTTCTCCAGATTCCTCATGTTGCTCAGCTAATTTTGGTGTTGTGGTGATGTTATTGGTCAGAAAAATAAATAAATAAATAAATAATAATTTAAAGAAAGCATGGGGCATGCAAAAGGTTTACGCAAATAAATGCAGAATACCAAGGGAATTCAAATATGGGGAGCATGTATTTCTAAAAGTGAAACCGAGGAAAAGTTTTTGAAGTTGGAGAGTTGCATTAAGTTGGCAATTAATTATTTTGGTCGCTTTGATATCTTAAATAGTATAGGGCTTGTTGGATATATCCTTGCATTTTACTAACATAAAGGGCATACATAATATATATTTATTAAAAAAGTATGTACATGATCTTAACCATGTCATTAAGTGGACTTTGATCTTGGTGGAATTGAAAAGAGAGTTCCAAGTACAGTGAGTATATATTTTAGACAAGAAGATCACTATGCTTAGGAATAGTTCTATAAGGTAGGTAAAATTTCAATAAACCCATTACATTCCTAAAAAACAATGTGAGATTTGGGAGAAGATATGCATGAGGCATACCTAGATTTTTTTTGAATTTGTGATGTTAATTTTTTTATCTTGTACATAATCTAATATTTCAGTGAGGATGGTCCAAAGCTAAGGGTGAGGGGGATGCACTAGCCCAACTTAGATCAATGTATTACTCATCATATATCTAGATGAGGAAATGAAATTATGTTGAACGCATGTGATTTGTAAACTGTACATTGAGCTATAAGATAAACACATTACATGTCATATAATAATAAGCATTACATGTCTCTATAACCTTTTTTTTGTTATATAAGGTTATTAACAAAACAACCCATGAGGTGAAGCCTATTCTGTGTGTGGGGCATAGCATCTATTAAGTATTAGGGTCAAACCTTATGGGCACACGTTAAGAATGAGAGCCAATTGTGAGAGATAACAAATTTCTCAATGGGCGTCCATGCTCGACAAGCCTCATGCAATCCTAGTGATAACATGCCATATTTAAACAAATAGTTCTTCCATCCAAGATGGAATAAACATTACTTAGATATGAAAAAAACAAAGTTGCTCTTCATTTCACTTGTGGCATCTTTAGACTTTTATGCAGTTTCTCTTTAACATAGCATGCCAGTGAAAATACTTTTTGGCTATTTTCTTCGCAGAATTTCTAGGCTATCTTATCTAAAATCGCGTCAAATTTAAAAAATCATAGTTTTAAGTTGTTAAATTTGCACAAGCCAAATATTCTAAAGCTTATTTAAAATGCCAATTCCATTTTTGTATTTAAACTACAGATAAAATAATATAACATCATAATCTCACCAAAAAGTTGTGTTACTAAATTAAAAAATATATATATAAAATATCACTTCATTAGGTACACCCCTTTTTAGTCTCGATAGTTCTAAGAAAAACATTACTTTTGAACTTTTCCAATTCACTATTTACATTTTTAACATGTTAATTATCTACTAACAATCATAAATACCACATAAATACCACGTATCGCACTACAAAGTGAATTATAATAATTAAATCTAATTTTTTTCGAGATCCAATAACTTTTATGCCGTTTACATCAAAATAATTATAACAATGTTTCTTACACTACAAGGCTTGTTCAAACAAAACACAATGAAATACTCCACAATATCCCCAAATACTTGGCCCCGACAACACGACTTTCTTAACTACCCTGCATGTCTCGGGCAACACAGTTTCCTTACTTGGTCAATACAGGGAGCATAACTACCCCTTGGTTAATAGGGTGACTTTCTTACCATGTCCCACATCTCTCCCAAGTAACCCAACAATTTCCCTTTCACTTCTATGTAACTTTTTTAATGTTTTGACTAAGGAACCTGCACACAAAGGACTTTATACAGTAGCGGCCGAACTTATATTTATGTCCATAGCTGAGCACAAACCTCAAAGAATTGTACGACATTTGAGTCCCAGTGACTCATAGAAAGAAATGGATTTAAAATTGTCCTTCACCTTTCTCTGATGACACTTATGTGCTTTATCTCGATGGCATCCTTTGCAGCCACACCAAAATCAATTATACTCATCCATAAGATGGTTTTTATGGTGATCAACCACACCAAGGTAATATGTTGCAGAAAGGTCGCAAGTCCCACTGTGGATGGTCGTGCATGCTCTTTTATCTTTTAAAAAGGATATTAAAGATCCATATGGAAAGTTGTCCTGCTGGACATCAGAGAACTCAGAGGAGGTATGCTCGTGGTATGGTATTACCTATAGACAACACAATCCAAGAGTAGTTGCCATAATCCTTCCCGGATTAAATCTCATAGGTACTCTTTTGTCATCTATCAACAACCTTTGTCATTGCATACTTTGAATCTTTCACATCATAATTTCATAGGAGAAATTCCACCCGAATTTGGGCAGCTTGAAGGGCTACTAGTGTTTGAATTGAGCTTTAAGCATATGCCCATTAGATTTCTTTTTCCATCACTAAGCTTTAAATCTAGGCTCACTGGGTTTATTCCAAAATCACTGTCTAATTGCACAAGCCTTGATTGTCCTTCCCTTTCTTGTAACAACTTTACAGGTTCCATACCAACATATTTTGGTTGTCTGGTAAAGTTGGAACAACTTGACTTTTCATACAACTCTTTGAATCGCCATATCCCTCCAACTCTTAGCAATTGTACTAAGCTATCCTCCATATTTTGTAGATCCAATGAAGGCAACTACAATTAAGTTCTAATCTAGGTTTAATGGATTGGGGTTTATGGATGCTTCGGCATGTATATATATGTATTGTAACATTGAAAGGAACATAATGAAAACTCAATCTGGTAGTCCCAGTTTCGGGATGCAAGGGAAAATATCTGTATATCTATTTTTATTATTCTCTCGCCATTCTTTATGTTCTATTTTTAGAATTCGTATGCAGGTAATTTCTGTATGGGTTTAAAACCTACAGGTTGGAGAGAAGATAGAGAGGGAGAGAGAGAGGGGGGATAGATATAGTGACAAGGTTAGAGGGCAAGGAGAGAGAGAGAGAGAGAGAGAGAGATAGTGAAAATGTTAGAGGGCAGTGGAGAGAGAGAGATGAGGGGAGAGAGAGGGAGGTAGGAGAGAAATGGAGAGAGGGGAAGGACCAGAGAGAGGACTTGAGAGATAGGATGAGAGAGGGAGGGATAGAGAGATGAAGTTGGAGGTGGAGAGAGGGAGTGACAAGGGAGAGATGGAGAGACAGTGTGTATGTTTTGGGGTGAGATAGGGAGACAAAGAAGGAGAGATGGAAGGAAGGGGGGAGAGATGTAGAGAGGAAAGAGGGAGGGAGATAGTGAAAGAGTTAGAGGACAAAGAGGGGGGGGGGGAGATAGAGTCAGATGGGAGAGAAAGGGACAAAGAGGACGAAAGAGGGAGAGGACATGACAGAGAGGGGAGAGGGAGGGAGAGGGAGGGAGTTGGAGGGGGAGAGAGAGGTAGGTAAGAAGAAATACATAAAGAGAGAAAAGTGGGGTAGAGAGAGAGAGGGGGAGAGAGGAGATCGGGAGGGAAGAGAAATACAAGGGGGAGAAAGAGAGAGGGAAAGTAAGATGGGGGGAGAGATAGATAGATATGGAGAAAGAGTGTATATGCTTTGGGGGTGATATATAGAGACAAAGGAGAGGCAGAAGGAGATAGAGATATAGATGGGAGGTGAATATAGGGAAGAAGAGAGAGATAGAGAGAGGGAGGAAGAGAGGGAGGGTTAGATAAATATATATGGAGAGAGAGAGAGTGAGTGTGTCTTTGGGGGGGGCGAGATAAAGAGACAATGAAGGAGAGATGAAGGGAGATGTAGATATAGATGGAGGGGGGAGAGAGGGAAGAATATTTCTTCCACAAGATGCATTGATTTCAATATAGATGATGACTTATAATCCTATTTGATTGCTTGCATTAGATGAATTCATTTTAGTGTAGATGTTGATTTCTAATAATATTTGATTGTTTGCACTAGATGCACTGATTTTAGCGTAGATATTTATTTCTAATCCTACTTGATTGCTTTCTCTAGATAAATTGATTTTAGTGTAAATGATGATCTCTAATCCTATTTGATTGCTTGCACTAGATGCATTGATTTTAGTGCAGATGTTGATTTCTAATTATATTTGATTTCTTTCACTAGATGCATTGATTTAGTGTAGATGTTGATTTCTAATCTTATTTGATTGCTTGCATTAGATGCATTAATTTCAGTGTAGATGTTTTCTAACCCTACTTGATTTCTCACATTAGATGGATGGGATGTTTTTAATGTTGAGACTATAAATTATTAAAAATATTTTTCAATATTAGATGGAGGGAAGAGAGAGGGAAGAATATTTCTTGCACTAGATGCATTGATTTCAGTGTAGATATTTATTTCTAATCCTATTTGATTGTTTGCTTTAGATGCATTGATTTCAGTGTAGACGTTGATTTGTACTCCTTTCTTATTGCTTTTACTAGATGCAATTATTTCAGTGTGGATTTGGATTTCTAATCCTATTTGATTACTTTCACTGGATGCATTGATTTTAGTGTAGTTATTAATTTCTAATCTCATTTGATTGTTTTCATTAGATGCATTGATTTCAGTGTAGATGTTATTTTGTAATCTTATTTGATTGCTTGTGTTAGATGCATTAGATGTTGATAATCTTGAAGTTGTAGATTAGTAAGAAAAAATATTTTCAAGATATATAGTAATACCTAAAAGGACACTATTAAGAATTAATTACCTCTCAAAATTTGTGATACCTAGAATTAAAATGAAATAGATGTGCAAAATCAATCCTCCTACAAAGTGCAAATTAATTATTGATAAGATTGTCTCCCTTCTACATCACCGACTAATTACTAATAGATAATTGCATATATTCAAAATTACATATATTTAAAATTACTAATAGATAATTGCATATAATAATGTATTCATAACTTTTATAAGAGGAAAATATATATTTATAAACATTCAAAATAAAACAAGATATTCACGTGATAATTGTTTGGAGAAACAAATAATGTAAAGATTTTATAATTCTAGCCACTCATTAAAAAACAAATTCAAAATACATTATTTCTTAACTTTGTTGAGTAGACTATAGATAAAAAATCATCAAAATATTCTTGAAGGAAATAAATTATTTCAAACATTAGTAGAGAATAAAATCATCTCAAGTGTAATATTGACGCAATAAATGATTAAAACTACTCTTCAAGATATATTTAGTAATATGTGGAGTGATACTATTGAGGATTACTTAGTTACAAAAGTTGTGATACCTAAAATTAAATGAAATAGATGTGCAATATCAATCTTGTGCAAACTATTGACAAGATTGTCTCCCTTCTTCATCACCAACTAATTAATAGACAATTACATACACATATAAAAATATAACACAACAACTGTAACATTCAAAATCATTGTCATCCAAATCTAAACACATAAACACACAAACCAATCAAAGCATCCAAACAAAGATTTACAAACCATTCAAGGCAAGCAACATAGAATAAATTAAATAAGAGCATGATATGATCATGCCATGCAAAGAAAACATAATGTGAATTTTGAAGTTAATCTCAAACATATACCTAATAATGATAATATAAAAAAGTGACATTATTTCCCTCAACTCGAATCAACTTAGATCCGTCTAACACCAGGATCAAATCCCTCGAGATACAAACCTTTTCTCAAGTTCTACACTCCAAAAAAAAAAATTACACCTTGAGAGATTTAATCCTTCTTAACGCATAATAAATCCATATTAAATAAATCTAAACTAATAAGATATTATTTTTTGCTTGTACTTCTATTTTTTTTATGCTAAAAGTGTGTACAATTCTCATTAACTTAAACTTTACCATTATTAAACTCTGGGAAAAAGACAAAAAAGTGATACAAAATATATAAACTTGCAAATTATACTTTGCAATAATATAATTGCATTCATGCTGATTAGCTAGACCCTCCTTTGTGCCTATTTCCTTTGGCAAATTATATAAATAGAAATATTGTTTCTCGAATTGTTCCATGTGTATTGTCGTCTTTGCTTAATCAAGGATCATTAGGTTCATGGAGATCATTGTGTTCATGGAGAATGTGTTAGGGTTTACGAAACGTATTAGTTAAAACAAATTGCCATTTTATTTTAACTTGTGTGATATCTTTATTAAAATAAATAAATTAATAAAAAATATAAAAC
>APFE031136669.1:1879-24292 GCA_000404065.3 Pinus taeda | reverse complement strand
AACATAGAGAAGATTCATATAATATTGTGGATAATACAAACTATCTTTTTCCAAATTATGTATATATCATATAGAAAATTTGAAAAAATAAAGTTTTTATAATTAAAATGTTGGAAGTAGTCCCACTATTTTACATTTTGAGTATTTTTTAGATATATTTCTTATGCCATTTATCCCTGAAATCCAACAAAGATTTTTTATACTTACAAGTTTAAGTTAGGTACTCTATATAGAATTCAAAAATACTATTTAAACAATGAACAATTACACGAAAAAAAAACCATTACAAATTCATTGGGACCTATCAGAGGATGAGAAAGAAAGATGCCATTTATTTTCCAAATTTGTAATCTAAAAGAGGTTTGCACTTGAAGATATTTGATTCCTCTCGACACATGCTATATTCCCTCTTAAAATGCATCTATACTAATATATTTTTTGTAAGCTTATTAGGACTACATCTTCATCATGTCCAACTTCTCACCTGGATCAGGGGGGATAGCACAAGATTTGAACCCAAGACTTCCGGTTCGGTGAGACTGCGTTTCCATGACCATTGCCAATTGAGATTTCCCAAGCAGGCGCATTTATACTAATATTGACAAAAATAAATATATTACAAAACAACCTTATCATTTTTCTAGAAACTATTCTTAAGGCATATTTTGACTATTGGATGCTTTATTTCAAAAATGAAAATAGATAAATGGGTTTTATTGAAAGTGATAGATTATGTAGTCCACAACCTCATTATTTTAAGGAAATTAGTTATAAGTCACATTTTAATTATTAAATGTTTTATTTTTATTTTTTAAATTTGATGAATCTTTTTTTTGTTGTTAAAATATATTTTTAAATATCTAAAAAATAAAAAATAAATAAAAATTACATCATTTATCATCGTGTCTCATTTTTTGGCATAGTTTTCCTTATACTAATGATCTCAACAAAGAGATGAACGATATTCATAACACCAAAGTAATGTCAAGGAATAGAAGAAAAAACTAGATAGAAGAATCACCCAAATTGGGGCTAACCCTCGATGCTCCCTTTTTTTCCTTTTTTTTTTTTCGAAACCTTTACCTAACCCTTCGAAGGCAGTTTGATCAAAGTGATCTACAAATTATCATTGCATTTAGAAGTGGATTCCTTATAAGAGTCCAAAAAATCTAACTCATGTTCAAATTTCAATATACCTAGAGAAGCATAACTATTTAATATATATGCTTGTCAAAGGATCATGGTCCATGATAGGAGCCGTAGGAGATGTTTGAGGCCTTGAATCTCGGACCTTGTCCCCCGAATGGATTTCTTCATCAAAATTTTCATGATCCTTGTATGATGTAGAGGAGGCATTGTCCTCCATAGAAGGAGGGTTGCAAGGCTTCCAATTTTTAGATATGGAATTGTGGGTGTTCTACTTTTGTTGAGAATTAAACACTAAGAATTTTTTTGGTAAGTGACATGTTTGATGACAAAAGAAACAATGAAAACAATATTCTTATGGTCTAGAGCCTTTCTCTGGTGAAAATCATCGATTTTTAAATTAATTTGGCTTGATAACCCTTTATTGATATCGATTTCGACACAAATCCTGCCATATGTAAGGTAATGGCCAGGAGAGTCTCCAATGCCTTGAAAGATTGCATAGTGCCACAATTTAGAAGGAAATTATGAAGCCTGACCTATATTGGCATCTTCTAATGACAGTTGTGGATGTTAAAAACACTTCAATATTGCCCCAAAAGTAGGGCCCTTTAGATAAAGCTTTGTGATAATCTTCTAATTCCTCAAATAATACAATGAAGAATCCTCTTATGCAGAAAATAACCTTACAATTATTAGTCCATATGGTATGGATCCATTGGAAGAGATTAATCGTGCGAGGAGAGAGGCCATTAAAACGACATATTATTGATGCCTCTGAATATAGATGATGAAGATTCTACAGACCTAAGTAAGATACTTCTAGGGAGTGAAGTTGCTCATTTTTTGATAAAAAATGGCTCAGGAGTCATTTAGGTTTATCTTTATAAGAAAATTGGGTGGGATTTGAGCATGGAAGACATATTTATAAGAAAATGTATGAGAGGAGGAGGGTTTAACTCCATTCCCCCCTTGTAGATGAAGAACAATGAAAACAATGACATCTTTACCAATGTTGTAAATTGAGAGAGGATCAACATCATCCAACTGCTTACCTTGAAAAAGTAGGTGTTGCATACCTTAGGGAATACTCACTAAGATCTCTAAATAAAACTTGAGATCTTGAACTAGATCTCAAGAGAAAACCCTTATGAGAAGTGGTTACCAAAAAGGGAGATTGACAAATATTTGATAAAAATTTGATGAATTTAGCAAACGATCTCCAAGTAGCATATCTGCAAGTGTAAAGGAAATTTCCCTCTAATATACCCATTGCACTCAGATGCAATTATTAATATAAAAAATTGAAATTTTTATTATAGATATTTCATAGTTTAAATTTAAGAATCCCTACTATGATTAAAAAATATATATAGAAAATTTGAAAATGTCATATAATTGACTTCACTTTATGTCAATATTCACAAATAGTCTTCTAATTTTTTTAAAATATTAATATACTCTTTTTAAATTTGTAAAGTGAAAAGTTTATTGCCTTTAAAACTAGAGAGTACAAGATAAGCTAAAATATATTATCTTAGTCCCTCACTAGGGAGACCTGACCAGATCCAAAAATTAACTCTCTGTAGAGAGGATGGGGTCAACTGTGTACTAGGTGAGACAAAAGTGAATAGAAAAAAACTGAGAAGCTCGTCTAAACAACTTTGTAGTAAAGAGTCTGCAGCATGGGAAACATAAAATATAGACTTGATAACTAAACTAGATAGAGTGATCTAAATCTAAGAATTCAACTTGTATGGGCTCCTTTGAGACCTCAAATATTTTCCCCACTAAGGGGGGAATATAGGGACGTTGTTCAATTTGCTTCATCCTTGTATATAAGTCCCTCAAATGTCGATGTAAGTACTCATGGGAGTGGGGAATATCTGTTTGATGCTTGTGCCTGTCTAAGAGCATGCGACCTAGTATAAATTTCATCTACCAATAGAGATCAACAATTTTCATATATTTCTTAACATGTCCTCTTGTGTGTCCTGTGCCTCGAATCTAATTTTCCCATTCAGGGAAAACCTCCATGTCTAAGGGGGGACGTATCTATGTTGAAACTTCTCCCTTAACATGTGTAATTACTTCTTGAATATGAGCTTGCATGAATTCATGATAGTGCGATGCAAAGTCCTCTAATTGATGGTGCATTAAGTATGGCCTACTCTTGGTAATAGACGACACCCCTCCAAACTCACACCCTCTGACAAAGCATGCGGAATATAATATACTTAAATATTCTATATTTAATACGATGTTTTAGAGTTAGATATAGAGAATAAATACTATTGTTTGGGTTTTACTTTGTTTAATTAATTAATTTTAAAAGAATATTAATGTATTTTGTTTATAAAATAATTTTCAATATATTTAAAAAAATCATTATATTTATTCCTTTAAATTTTAATTTATTTTATTTAAAATCAATGTATTTTGTTTTACTCTAAAATTGATATATTAGTACAAATTTGACTTAATAAATTTTATATAGTATTAATTAAGACCTTTTTGAGGAATCTACGCATATTTTTATCTTCATATGATACAAAATTTTACAATTATGCTTGGTTTGGTCTTAGTTTTATCACTCAGAAAACCAAGATCAAAACATAAATATATAATTCAAAAACGAGATAAGCAAGTCCTATCATCTCTTAAATGTTATTATTATATTTTGTTTAATAATATGAAAGTTTTTCAATAATTTTTAGAAATATTATTATTTATTTCTTTAATTTTTTAAGAAAACTAGATCCCAACGAAAGGATGTAATTCAAAAATCAGATAAGAAAGCCCTATCATCTCTAAAAATTTATTATTATATTTTGTTTAATAAGATTAAAGTTTTCCAATAATGTTTAAAAATATTATTTATTTATGTTATAGTTTAACTAAGTTTCAAATTTGCTGGAAAATCATGGAAATTCTAGCAAGATTTTGATAAAATCTGGCTGAATTTTTGTAAATCCAAGTTACATCAGTCAAACTTCAAGATTTGGGTTTCCCTAGACGTTTTGATGATGAGGAACCAATTATCACCATCCGATTCAAACACTCCTACTACTATATATTTTTGAAAAAAATATCACATTTCAATCATTTTTTGTTGTCCGGGAAAATTTGTCACCTTCATAGATGGAGACTTTATATATTTATTTAACCTTTCATAAAATCTTGATTTATTTAATTCTAAAATGATTGTATAAAAAAAAAAAATCTATTAGTTTAAAATGTTATCTACATGGTGTAGCTCAATTAGTGTTTTTTTTTTTTTATGAAGTAATATATAAAAGCATGAGATTCAAAGTTGAAATCCTTGTAGGTTAGATCATAAGGAAACCATATAATAGTTTAAAATGCCGAGTTAATAAATATACTTTAAATGTTCTTTTTGTATAGTATTAATTAAGATTTTTTGAAAAGTTAGCATATTTTTATCTTAATATGATAAAAATAGTACAATTATTTTTGTTGTAGTTTATTATTTGGCAAACCAAGTCAAACTCATCATCTCTAGATACCAAAAGTTTAACAACTTAAACAATTTGAATGTAATAAGAAATAATAGGTAACCACTATAAAAATTAACAATATTAAACTAAAAAGAGAAAAACATAGGATCAATTTCATCTTGTAGGCCTACATAGTTGGGTCATTGTGTTAGCTCTTTATGATTGGGAATAAGGGTTATTTTCTATAGATTAGACTGAAAATTTTAAGGATGGAAATTTATTTAAAAGTTTAGAAGCCTTCGTGAATCTAACTAATCCCTAATATGTAAACAAGAAAATGTTTGCCAATACTTTTCGAAAAAAATTCAAATTTCTAATGATTTTATATAGCCTCTATAAATTTTTGGCAAATTTTAAGGTAAAATAATTTTATACTCTAAAATTTGGGCAAATACTTTTTCTGAAAAAATGGAAATTAGTGGATTTTTTGGAGGAAACATGGAAAATTAGCCCACTTGTGAATATTAGCCCCTTAAATTTTCCCTGTATCATTTACCTTCTAGAAGGCCCTATTTTGTTAAATTTTAGGTCAAATGCTACGGTTAATCTTTACAATGTTACATACTAGAGGAGAGTAGGGTTTTACATGCTTCACAAGAATTTTTTATCAGTCTGCTTAGACCTTCTATGATTAGAAGAAAGAGGGGGGGGGGCGAGAGAGTGGGCACCCCTGTCTAAGACCACGCTTAGCATGAAAAAAACCGGAAGTTTCCCCATTGATGAGGATACTAAAGGAGGCAGAAGAGATACAACACATAATCCAGGAGATAAAGTAGTGGGGGAAGCTGATATGAGTGAGTATGAGCTGAAAGTAGGACCAACTAGCCCGATCAAAAGCTTTGGAGAGGTCAATATTTAGAATGATGGACTTTTTGTTCTGCTTTTTGATCGAATGGAGGGCTTCCTGGGTTGTCCCTATGGCTTCGTGAATCTAGCGATGACTGAGCAAAGAAAATTGTTCCTTGGAGATCATCCTGGAGAGGATAGGTTTAACACGAAGGGCGATGATTTTGGATATAATTTTATGGGTGTTGTTGCAGAGGGAGATAAGACGATAATCATAAAAGTTAATGGGTTTGTCAATTTTTGGGATGAGGGCCAAGAATGTCGCATTAAATCCTTTATACATTCTGCCTGAGATTCTGCAATCATCGATAGCCATGAGGAGACCTAGCCCTATAAGCTCAATGAAAGTACTATAGAATTCCACCGGCCACCCATCTGGCCCCAGACTTTTGTCTTTTTTAAGACATTTCATCATAGCTTCAAGTTCCCCATGTGAGACCAATGCTAATAAGGCTTCTATCTCACGAGGCTCGACAAAACTAGGCAGAGCCTTTGCAATGTGAATGATGTCCGAGAGGGTTACACCCCTTGGGGCCTTATAAATTTTAGAAAAATGACAAACAACCATATCAGCCAACTGATTGAATGTATTTTCTGCCCTCCCTTCTAGATCATGCAGTTCCCAAATAGTGTTGAGACTTTCTCCCTCGGGCGTATTGTTGGAAAAACTTGGAATTCTCATCCCCAGCTTTTAGCCATAGTGCTCTGCTTTTTAAATGCCAGGACTCCTCTATTTGTCTCAGTAGTCTAATATTTTCCGATTCTAGTTGGATTAAATGTGCCTTTGTTTCAATCGATACAAAACTAGTAAGACGAGAGGCTTCCAATAATTTAAGGTCTATTTCAATCCTTTGAAGTTCTGCCTCGTCCTTCCTCTGTTTTTCCTTCGCCCATTTAATTCTTTTTGTTTTTAGACAAGACAAATTTTTCATAATGACTTTACCTGGGGACATATGATCACCTTGCCTACAGTGAATCCAAGATTCAATGACAAGTTTATGGAACTCAACTTCATGTAGCCAAGATGAGTTCAATTTAAAAGGCGCATAGGGTTTGTAATTTCCATCCATGATCTCCAAAAAAAACGAGGAGTGATCTGATATCCCTCCTATACTCACCCACTAGTGAAAACAATCCAATTCGGATAAAAGAGAGGCTTTTATCAAAAATTGGTCCAACCTTCTAGCCAAAGCCTCTTCCCCTATCCTTTTGTTCCACCATGTCGACATAATCTTGTTCCAAACAATATTTAGAAGTTCATGAGTGTCCAAAAGGTTTCAAAAAAAATCGAGAGGGGGTCAAATTGGGCTCTACTGCCCTAGTAATCCACCAGATCTAGTGCAAAGTTTAAATTTCCCCCAATGATCATATTATCTGCTTGCATAAAATCAGCGACCAATAGTCTAACCCAGAACTGCTCCCTATTATGGCAGGGTTCATAAACGTTGTGTTGGGTGTGGAGCCTTATTATTTTCTGTATTCAAAGGTATTGTCGCATTGGACCCCTGTTCGTCATTGCCGCCCGTAAAATATTCGTTGCAGGGGGGGTCCAGGGGGGGCGACTGCAACCTTTGAGAGCCCCCCGAGGCGGGGGGATCGGGGTCAGTGCCCCTGAAGCTAAGAATAGATGTAAAATTTCCTTGTAAAATATTGTAATTTCGTAGTCAATCTGGGTCGTTCATTAGGCGAAGATCTAGCGGTAGAAGTTATGTTTAATTTAGGGTTTTTTCCCTAGAAGGCAACCCCTCACTATATATGAGGGAATTGTATTGTGTCTATGTATATCTGTACTCTGAGTGAGGAAGAGAGAGGAGATTGAGAACGAAGAGGGAATTACAGCGGATCTGTTGTAAGTTGTATCTCTTCAGTTTGCTGGATAATATAAAAGGAAGGAATGGATGTTTCTCCATGGATGTAGCCCAAATTGGGTGAACCACATACATCTGTGTCTCTCTTGTTTTATGAGTTTTCTGTGTTTATATTTCAGCAATATTTTATGTGTTCCATTTCTCTGTAATATATAATTTTCTAACAACAGGTATCGGAGCATCAGGGGCAGCACCCCTAAAGCTAAGAATAGATGTAAAATTGCCTTGTAAAATATTGTAATTTCGTAGTCAATCTGGGCCGTTCATTAGGCGAAGATGTGACGGCAGAAGTTATGTTAAATTTAGGGTTTCTTTTCCCTAGAAGGCAACCCCTCGGTATATATGAGGGAATTGTATTGCGTCTATGTATATCTGTACTCTGAGTGAGGAAGAGAGAGGAGATTGAGAGTGAAGAGGGAATTATAGCAGATATGTTGTAGGTTGTATCTCTTCAGTTTACTGGATAATATAAAAGGAAGGATTGGTTGTTTCTCCGTGGACATAGCCCAAACTGGGTGAACCACGTATATCTGTGTCTCTCTTGTTTTATGCATTTTCTGTGTTTATATTTCTACAATATTTCATGTGTTCCATTGCTCTGTAATATATAATTTTCTAACAAATGGTATCAAAGCCGAAGGTCTATTTGGTTGATAAACTTGCAGGAGAGAAGGGTTCCTGGTTCGAGTGGGAGCAATGACGGAAGATGGTAGGTTTAAGGCCGAAAAATTTAACGGCCAAAACTACCAGTTGTGGAAGATGTAGATGGAAGATTATTTGTACCAGAGAGATCTGTACCAACCATTGAGCGGAAAGACAAAGAAACCGACGAGTATGACATACATAGAATGGGATATTCTCGACAGAAAAGCACTTGGAACAATACGGTTGTGCCTAGCGGTGTCAGTAGCATTTAATATTTCAAAGGAGACAACAACAAAGGGTTTAATGTCGACATTGACCAAAATATATGAAAAACCCTCAACCTCAAATAAGGTATTTCTTATGAAGCGTTTATTTAATATGAAGATGTCAGAAGGTGGATCTGTTGGTGATCATTTAAATGAGTTTAATATAGTTACCAATCAGTTAATTTTTGTAGGGGTAACTTTTGATGATGAAGTTAGGGCTCTATTATTTTTGTGCTCATTACTAGAAAGGTGGAATGGTTTAGTTATGGCCATTAGTAACTTTTTCTCTGGATCTAGTACTTTAAAGTTTGATGATGTTTTTGGTGCAATCCTTAGCGAGGAAATGCGACGGAAAAGCTTCGGTGAGACATCAGGTAATGCTTTGACTGCAAAGACTAGGGGAAGAAAAATGGAAAGAGGAAAGAGCCCTGTATATCACAGTAAGACAAGAAAAGGTAGATCCAAGTCCAGATTGGGGATAGTGCGCTAGAAATGCAGGAAGAAAGGACACTTGAAGAAAGACTGCAAGTCTTGAAAGGGAAAAGAAGGAGATGCACAACAAGAAAATAATCATGAAGCAAATGTAACAGGTGATGTGTTGAAAGATGTTTTGATTCTTTCTTTAGAAAATATTATTGATGCCCGGGAGGTAGATTCAGGGGCCTCATTCCATGCCACACCTGATAGGAAACTTTTTCATGATTATGTTCAAGGAGATTTTGGACATGTTCGATTGGGTGATGATAAACCCTGTAAAATCATTGGAATAGGTACAGTATTCATAAAACATTAGAATGGAAATCAATGGCTATTGAAGGAGGTAAGGCATGTTCCAGATCTGAAGAAAAATCTAATTTCAACAGGGCAGTTGGGAGGTGAAGGTTGTATAACTACTTTCACAGATAAAACCTGGAAGGTCACTAAAGGATCCCTCGTAATAGCTAAAGGAGGAAAGGTTGGTACATTGTATTTATGCAATGGTATTTCTAATTCTGTTAATGCTTTAACCTCTATAGGAGAAGATACATCATTGTGGCATCATAGGCTCGGGCACATGAGTGAGAAGGGGATGCAGATTCTCACTCAAGAAATTTGTTGCCAGGTATGAAGCATGTTGATTTAAAATTCTGTGAGAATTGTGTTTATGGAAAACAGAATGGTTGGATTCCTTAGAGTTGGGAAAGAAAAGAAGAGCGAAAAATTAGAGTTTGTGCATACAGATATATGGGGACCTTCTCAGGTATCATCTCTTGGTGGCTCTCGTTATTATGTTACTTTTATTGATGATGCAACCAGAAAAACCTGGATTTATTGTAATCGAAATAAATCTGATGTATTTGATACTTTCAAGAAATGGAAAGCTTTGGTTGAAAATGAGACAGGAAAAAGGTTGAAGTGTCTCAGATCAGACAATGGAGGTGAATATTGCAGCAAAGAGTTTGATAGGTATTGTTCAGAGAATGGAATTCGTAGAGAGAAGACTGTTCCAGGAACACCACAAGAAAATGGTGTGTCATAAAGGATTAACAGAATAATCATGGAGCGTTCAAGGTGCATGAGATTGCATGCAAGATTTCCTTTACAATTTTGGGCAGATGCTGTAGATACTGTTGTTTATCTAATAAATAGAGGGCCTTCAATTCCCTTGGATGGTGGTATTCCAAAGGAGGCATGGACAGGTAAAAATGTAAACTACTCCTTTTTAAAGACTTTTGGTTGTGAAGCCTTTGTCCACAGTAATAAAGAAAATAGAACAAAGCTTGAGGCAAAATCAAAGAAATGTACCTTTATAGGATATGGTATTAATGATTTTGGTTATCGCTTTTATGATTATGAAAAACAAAAAATCATTAGGAGCAGAGATGTCATATTCAATGAAAAGGTTTTGTATAAGAATCAGCTGCAGGAAAAGAAACAAGAAAAATAAAACAAAAAATACACAGTGCTTAATGAGATCACAGGAAAAGTGATGGTGCCTAAAAATCATAATGATCAACGGCCATAACAACAACCACAACAACGTCAAGCACCTCAAACACCTGAAAGTGATGTTAGAAGATCTACCAGGATAAGTATACCCCCTAAATGATACTCTCCTTCATTATATTATGTATTGTTGACTGATTTTGGTGAACCAGAATGTATGAAGAAGTGGTGCAGGTAGAAACCAGGAAGAAGTGGGAGCAAGCTATGAAAGAAGAGATGGACTCCTTAGCACATAACCAGACTTGGGACTTAGTCAGGTTGCCTGCAGGTAAAACAACATTGCAGAATAAATGGGTTTACAAGTTGAAGGAAGAAGATGGAGGTAGAAAAAGGTATAAAGCTAGACTTCTAGCGAAAGTGTTTGCATAGAAAAATGGTATAGACTTTAATGAGATATTTTCTCCTATTGTTAAAATGACTTCAATCAGAACTGTTTTAAGTCTAGTAGTAGCTGAAGATATGCATCTTGAGCAGTCAGATGTAAAGATAACCTTTCTCCATGGGGATTTAGAGGAAGAGATATATATGCAGCAGCCACAAGGATATGAGGTAAAAGGGAAGGAGAAACTAGTGTGCAGGTTGAAGAAGAGCTTGTATGGCTTAAAACAGTTTCCAAGGTAGTGGTATCTAAAATTTGACAGGTTTATGTCTGAACAAGTTTCTACTAGATGTCACTCTGATCATTGTGTTTATCTCAAAAGGTAAAATGATGGCAGCTATATTATATTGTTATTGTATGTAGATGACATGCTTGTTGTAGGTTCTAACATGTAGGAAATAAATGTGGTCAAAAGAAAATTGGCAAACTCATTTGCAATGAAGGATTCGGGTGCTGCAAAATAAATCCTTGGTATGAGAATAACTAGAGATGGGAAGAATCACAAATTAACATTGAATAAAATTGAGTACATAGCAAAGGTGTTGAAAAGGTTTAATATGCAGAATGCAAAACTAGTTTGTATACCTTTGGCTAGCCATTTAAAATTAAGTAAGGAGGAGTGTCCAAAGACTCAGGAACAAATGGCTCATATGTCTAAACTTCCATATGCATCAGCAGTTGGAAACTTAATGTATGCAATCGTTTGCACAAGGCCTGATATTGCACATGAAATGGAAGTTGTAAGCAGGTACTTGAACAATCCAGGAAAAGAACATTGGATGGCAGTGAAGTGGATTCTCAGGTATTTGAGAGGTACCACAAATCAAGAATTATGCTTTGGTGGTTCAAACATTTCTCTATAGGGATATGTTGATGCAGATATGGCGGGGGGTAGAGATAAAAAGAGAAGCACATCTAGGGTATGTGTTACTGTAGGTGGACAACTGCCAGTTGGGTTCTCAGCAACTGGCAAGTGTTGTTTGCCTCTCAACACAGAAGCACGAGTATGTTCCTACTAAGAGTAGTAAAATGATTGTTACAAGGTTCTAGATGATTGGTAGAAGGGTTGGTAAGGTTAAACATGACAACCAGAGTGCCATAATTTGCAAAGAACTCTGCATTTCATTCCAAGACTAAACATATATAGCTCAAGTACCATTTCATACGGTCAGCGTTGGAAGATGGATAGTCGAAGCTGGAAAAGATACACACTAGCCAGAATCCTGCAAATATGTTAACAAAAGTTGTAACCAGGGAGAAATTGAGAATTTTCTCAGTTTCAATTATTCTTCAAGTATGATGAAGAAGATGAGAAACAACTAGGTCCAAAGTGGAGTCATTGTCTAGCAAATGAAGCAGTGATGGAGTTGCTATAATCAATCTCCAAGTGGGAGATTTTTGGGTGTGGAGCCTAATTATCTTCTGTATTCAAAGGTATTATCACATTGGACCCCAGTTCATAATGGGGTGGCAACGCTGCCCGTAAGATATTTGCTGTAGGGGGGGTCTAGGGGGGCGTGGCTACAACCTTTGGGACCCCCCCCCCCCGATGGTGGGATCGGGGGCAGCGCCCCCAACGCTAAGAATAGATGTAAAATTGCCTTGTAAAATATTGTAATTTCATAGTCAATTTGGGCCATTCATTAGGTGAAAATATGATGGTAGAAGTTATGTTTAATTTAGGGTTTTTTGCCCTAGCAGGAAACCCCTCGCTATATATGAGGGAATTGTATTACGTCTATGTATATCTGTACTCTGAGTGAGGAATAGAGAGGAGATTGAGATCAAAGAGGGAATTATAGCGGATTTGCTGTAGGTTGTATCTCTTCATTTTGCTAGATAATATAAGAGGAAGGACTGGCTATTTCTCCGTGGACGTAGCCCAAACTGGGTGAACCACATATATCTATGTCTCTGTTTTTTTGTGCATTTTCTGTGTTTATATTTCTGCAATATTTTATGTTTTCCATTACTCTGTAATATATAATTTTCTAACATGTTGGTGAGTCTAAGAGGGAAGTTGTAATCCGAGGAGATAATGTCGGCACCCAGAAACCCCTCCCCCCAGAAACATTTTGTACTTTTATTAAAACCCATGGCACATCCACCTAAGCACCCTCTAACATCCAAGGAGTGGAAAACCCAGTTCAAAAGGAATTTCAAGAGCATATTGTTAACCAGGCTCCCTTCACCCAAAGTTTCTTGCAAGAAAATAACATCTAGTCTCTCCGAAAGACATAACCTCTTTAGGGCCATTTTTTGGTCTGGGCTGGCTAGGCCCCTGCATTTGAAGGAGAGACACTTCATGGGGTAACCTTAGGAGGGTTTCCCTTTGCTCTAAGGACCCAGTCAATTGGGGTTTGTACCCTAGAAGCCACTTTGATGCCAACCCTATTAATGGCTTTTGAAAGGTGAGATTTTTTGCCACGTGGGGGTTTTATGGGGATGGAAGGGAGGGGATCCACATCCAAACCATAGGTCGGGGTCTGAGTGGCAAGTAGGAAGTGAAGGAAATAGTGGTGAGAACCACAAGAGGCTGCCTCTGAGGGACGAAGCAGGTGGAATCGGAATAGTAGAGGGGTTTGTGCTGAGGGGAGGGGAAGGGGCAGTTATGATCAGGAAAAGACGGGAACACAATTTGCTGACCTCAGACACCGAACCAGACAAACTCATAGAAGCAGAAGAAAATGCATATAATAGACAATCATTTGAAAATAGAGGAAGGGGGGAAGGAGTACCCGAAAAAGTCGATTCTCTAGCTCAAGATCTGGTGAGAGGGGCCACAAATGACACATTGTCCAGCTGCAATGTAGTCAGACGAAATTTGAGCTGCTGAGGCCTCGAATCCTCAGGATGGTCTGCCTGTGGTTGAAAACCTACCTCCATTGTTTGTGTACTTGCCGATACCATAGATCTCGAAGGCTTTTTCTACTTCCCTGAAAGTAAGGGGCAGTCCTTGTGTAGATGACCCACCTCATGGCATCAACGACAACAGAAATAGATACCCTCGTAGTCTAGTATTTGTCGCCTAGTGGTCTCCCCCATTTGAAGCAAATAACTCTCCACAAGTCCCTCTCTGGTGTCAAGATACACCAGTATTTTAGCTAAAGCCATACAGCCTGTATCCTGATATGCCCTATCATGGTCAAGATAGACCCCCATGTCATCTCCAATAACCTTGAAAATATCATCATCCCAAAATTGGAGTGGAAGACCCAGTAATGAACCCAAATTGGACCAGCTCCCATGTTTTCTTTCTCAGGATCGAAGAGTGGAGTCCATCACTTAAGCAGGACTGGTGTCATTTCAATATGCCAATACCTCGTCAAGACCCAATCCACTTGGTCTGGCTACGGGAACATGAGAGTGTACCACCCTCTAGATAGAGTGATGACACGAAGTAGCTGCACCATTAGGTTCCCCTAGACCTTTGCGGTCCATTTTCGCAGACGAGTCAACGTATAATTTCTACCGTGAACTAGGCCCACAAGAATAGTGCTCTTTATTAGGGTTGTTTGTGCCATTGAGATGCCTGCCCTGAACACCATTTGATGCTCACGTTCTCGAATTTTCGAATGTTTTTATTTTTTCTGATCCCCCGGTCTCTTTTGTTTGTCTGCAGGAGCAGCTTTAGCTTGAGGGTTCTCATCTGAATCCAAAGATCGGTTTTCTTCCAGACCTATGTCATGTCTGGGGACGTCATAAAAATAGCCAGAGGGGTGATTAGAAGTTGAGACCTGGTGAGTGGAGCCTGTCGACGTTGTGCCAAGAAATCCTAGGTGTGGAGGAGAAGTACCTTGCCCTTCAAGGACTGAACCACAAAAACTAGCCATGGAGATGCCAACTCCCCCTTGTGTGAAAGAAAAACTCGGTGGAGCCTATGACCAGGATTGAAATTTAGATGGAGATGGGATAGAGAGGAATGGCGAATTAGAGCCCTCACCTAGATAGAAAACACCCTCCGAAACGGAAGAAACTGGTTGTGTAATACCCAAATCCCGTAGCATAACCTCCATCTCATGCATTAAGGAGGAGAGTTTTGTGATCAGAGTAGCCAGTAGACTTTTTGAAATCGGTTCCATCCCAGTTGTTGACGGGTGTTTTCTCTCAACCCAGATGTCTTCTGGGGTCAAAGAGTCAAAGGAATAATCTATGAGTTCCTCTTCCATCAGTCTCTGAAGGTCAATGTTAACCAAGGTGTCAATTCGAAAACCCCGAGTGAAAACCTTCCCTATCACTGACCCTTGTTGTAAAAGCGCCTTGTAACCCAGTGACCGGTTGTTAAACCCCTTTTACCGCATCCTAAAGGACTCGTAACTGCCTGGTAAAAACCTCTGACACCTAACGATGCCTTCCGATGTTGATAGTGCCAAAGTAAGTCTGTGGAGGTAATAATGGCTATAACAAAAAATAGCCAAGATTTGAACAAAAACCAATATAAAAAAATCTACACTGCGTGACCATGAGAAGGATAAAAGCAAGATAGTATCGAGATAAATATAGTGTGTTATTTAGGTTATGTCTCTTTATTAATCGAAGAATTAGTGTGAAAAAAATGATTACCAATAAACATTAGTGTTTATATCGTATTATATTATGTAATCATTCTATTGAGAACAAGTAATGTACAATTTGTTGAAAGATTTTAATAATAGAGAATGTGAGAAAGGAAAAGTGTGCATCGCAACCATATATACAAAAATTGTGTCGAGATAGAAAATGTTTGCATAGATGCAAAAAATTGGAGTGATAGATAGTAACTATGCTGCAAACAAATTCACATTTAGTATTGAAAAAATAATTAATCCTTAATAGTACTATTAATATCTATTCAACAAATTGATACGCAATCATGTTATCGCTCAAGTGCTTAATAGCATTCACTCCATTGCATTGTGTAATGATTTCTCATTGCAAACATATCAATAAAATTGTATTTATTGATATTATATAATACTCTTTTAGCATTTATTTAGCGAATTCAAGTATATGCAAAGGTTTCTGCAGCCAATATGCCTCATAGAAAATTGAAATGATGTGTGGATCCCCTTTGTACAATTCTATTTGCATATTAATCCCCATCTTTGTAGTAGACACATCTATAATGATAATTGATTGTAATATATCAAGAAGAACATATTTATCGATATTATACAATAATCTTTTCATCATTTATTCAGTGAATTGACACGTAAAAAAGTATTAATAAATAGTATTTTCACCATTTATTAGGTGAATTGATAGGTAATAAAGACATCATAAGAACCCAATTAAGATTTAATGGCAAAGTAATTCTAAAATAATTATATGTTTAGAGCTTATGCGAATTCAAGTCTATAATAAGAAGAAATTGTAATGCATACCTTGAGTCAAAATTAGATTCCTAGATAATGTAACCATGCCTAGACAAAATCACATTGATTATAATAAGGCATTTACTGTTATTTGTCCAAATTGCATGAATTATGGACCTTTTTTTTCATTGCATGTATTATAGTTATCACTTACTAATTTTTATATTAACGACAGAATGTGAACTACACAATGCTTTAATCAATTACTCCCACATCTCTGCACTCCAAAAATTTCAATGTGAGGCATAACGATCTGATTATTAGCCTTAATTAACTTTTAAATATTCAGTAATTCGCTCTCTAGAAAGTTTGTATGTGTGGATGGGTAAAATATGAAAAAGTGTAAAAAAGAATGAACGAAGGTTTTGTCATATTTCTTTTCACATCCTTCCATTCTATTAGAATGAAAACTAGTTGTGGAGCAATGTTTATGCATGCATTTGATAAATAATTTCTGAGAAGACTATTTTATAATATTGATCGATCTATTAAAAAAAACAATCATTATAAAATGTCAATTTACTGAATAAATGCTTACATTAACCAGAAAATGAAATAAATAAATATGCAAATTAAGTTACAAAAATATTTTGAAATTAGGGAAATATTTTTTGGGTTGTGGAAAGCTTGGAAAAATAAGATTTTATAATGAAATCAAAGTAACAACTAAATCAATGGTGATTTACATTGGAATACAATATATCCACAATTAAGTAGAGAGATATAGATAAATGTCACATTTGGAAATTAATTATGTTATTTTTGAATTCAATGATGAACTAAGGTGAAACACTTATATGCTCTAGTTTCAGTGTTTTGTCTTATTCTTAGCTTCTCTTTTGCAACTTTTCTTTTGATCTTAGTTCATTTCTATGCAAGTCTTATTGGGTTGTTACTCGCTGACAAACTATTATGTTTAATGTAAAATATTTCATTAGTCTATCTTGTTCATAACATTATTACATTTGAGTCTTCATTGTTTTCTGATAAGATAAAAGATGTGATGCGAACAAGGAAAAGAGAGGTGTGTAATTGGTGAATGAGCAGAGTCAATTCAACATCACTTGGAAAGCAGTGGTTAGGGGGAGGAAATATATTATATTCCTATCAACAGGGCTGATTTTAATGATTCTGCATTTGATCAATGAAATATTGGAAACGACTTCGCATATCTCAAAATTCTTATGGAACAGCTCCTAAGAATCATAAATGATGATTGCAATACTATTATCTCATTCATGAATGATCTCCAATTCAACCAGTGGTAGATGCAAGATAGATAAGAAAATTTGTAGAGGGTTCAAGATCATTTACAAGAAAAAATAAATCGCTTTGAAGGTAGATTAGTTCATATCGAGAAACTGTACAATGCGATTTTCCACCATCAACGAGATCAACAATAGAGAATCATGTTCCATAATTACCCCTCATAGTTAGTAGCTTTTGGATATGTAATGATCCTTAAATTTTTATGGATCTATGTTTATTTTCCTTTTTTGGTAGTGGAGCATTTTTTTGTTAAGTTGTTATCGGTATTGTAATCCTTAATTTTTTAGCATAAACTAATACTTAGTTTCATTTACATATGCCTCTATTGAAGGCTCAAAAATCTCAGCGTCAACATTGGGGAAAACCACCCGCTCGAGAACTTAGAGCAGCTCCTTTTCCTTTTGAGATGGTGGTTCCGTCTGGGTTGATGGAACCAGTTTCCCTTAAAACGTTATATGAAAATGGATGAAAGATATATAGATGTGAAGGTTGATGAATGTAGATAAAACATAAATGAATATAATTAAAGGCCCTACAATATCAATCCTGGGACAATATATCTTCTATATATGTGAATTGAATATTTCACTTATAATATGACAATGTCGATCATCAAATTATTCATGAATATAAAATGAGTAATGATAACTAATTTAATTAAATAGTTGATTTAATTCACTACACATAAAAGATATCATTTTTTCTCTATATACTTAAAATATTTCGATTAAAACACATCAATAGGGATAATTGTTCAACCCCATGTAATAACATATATGACAAATTGTTGGCATTATGGTACATGTGTTGTCCTTGATGGCAACCCACACACAGGTCAATTCAGAATTGATAAAGGACAACTCACATTGTAACAGGTCAATAACAGGTCAATTTAGAGGTAACAGAGAAATGGCACAGGAGAACAAGATGATGGAATAAAGGATTGCATATCAGAATCAAGAAATTGAAGAAAAAGAATGATTTAATTTGTATTAAGTTGTATACATTGTTTCACCTAGTCCAAGTGGTGTATACAAGCGAGTTCACATAACAAAAGGAGCGTATACGTATGCATGCACTTTCATAGAAGGAAAAGCACGTATGGGATGGAAAATTAAGGTTAAATAATACAAATGGTCCATACCATGGTATTAGGCCACAATATTGAGCGGAGTAATGGTTACTTGATCCGGTCAAAGAATAACATAGGTTCTAAGTGTTGTTTTGGTTTGAGGTATTGAAAAAGGCTCTAAGTATATAAGGAGGAGAATATCAAAGGGCTAAGCATGCAAGTGTAAGAGTTTTTCATGAATACTTCTAACTAAAGTATATTTTGGGTTGTAAGGGCTATGGTTATGGTATAGATATAAAATATCTTGTGAACCCTTGGATACAATGTTGGATCAAGATCATGAGACCTGAAATGACTTATCATTGTATGATCTGAAAGTAGATAGTTTAGATCTGATTGTTAATTCATGTTTTATCCTTTATAGGCTATGATATGGGTATATGTAAACTCTGGAATAGCTACGAAGTTATAAGTCATTATTTGTAGATATATACACCGTTTCGCCTTGGTGAAGGTGTGTATACACGTTGGTTCAGCACTTCTAAGTAGTGTATGCAGAAGGAAAGCCTGTTGTTCAGAGATTATTGATCTATCTAATCAGTGCTACAATTTTACTGTTGTTTTTCAATGATGTATTCATTAAATATGAAACTAAAACTGATTGTATAAGGAGATCGAGTCTGGTTGATTGATTGATTGAGTTAGAAGGGCGATCTTTGCTGCAATATTTTTGGCACTCTATAATATAACATTAGATCTTCATAATGTCTTTGGGCAGTATAGTTTATGGTTAAGAAGTTTTATGATTCAGTATCTTTAGATGTATACGTATCTTGGGTTACATAAAGTAGCTTATACATGTAGGTTGGTTTCATTAAAGTAGTGCATACATTTTGACATATGATTTTTGAGGTTGCAGTTGGTTTTGGTTATTGATACAGTATTCTCGGTTCAGCTCTGTGTTCTAGTGACAGTGATTTGATTGTTTAGATTGTTGATAGATGTAGTTGTATTTGATGGTTGTATTGCAGTGGTGATTGATTTTGAGCTTCAATGTTACCGATGGGTCTAATATGAAAATTTTATGAAAAGTGGCCCACATATTGTGTTGTTGTGTGCTAGGAGTATCCAGTCTGAAAATTTATGAAACGTGGCCCCTGGAGGAAGAGTGAAGGTAGTAGCCTTCTGTAGGCTGGCGCCTATGTACTGGTAAACATATCAGCAGGTACAAGAGTTAGGGGGTTGGAGATCCCTTCTAGTAGAAGCTGGAAATTAGTGAAGGTTGTAGCCTTCAGTAGGTAGATGCTTGTATACTGGAAAAAGTTTGCACCAGTACAAAACTTGTAAACACCTTTTATTATAAGAAGATTGAAGATTGAGACGACATCAATGATGGTTTTTTTACCACATTGCGTTTTCACCTGAAAAATCCTGGTGTTCATGTGTGCTTCTTATGTGTGTTGATTTATTCTATTCTTATCGCATCTGTTGACTTCTTAGTAAATAAATCATACTCTGATTTAAGACAATGAATTAACTGTTTATAAAATTTTAGTATCTATATGTTGGTTTCATTATTTATAGGTGCAGACATACGCTGGTTTGTTTCAGTAAAATAACGTATACAGTTTGAAAAATAAAATCATTATTGTGAAAACTTAAATACTGATTCAACACCCCCCTCCCCCCGTCGCTCTCAGTATTTTTCCCAACAATTGGTATTAGAGTAGGCCCTTCAATGTTTCTTGATCTCTTTAAGGAATATCTCTCAACATGAGCAATCACGGAGGAATGGTATCTATTAGACCACCAATCTTCAACGGAGATAACTTAACATTTTTAAAGACAAGAATGAGAGCCTATCTTCAGTCACTTGGAGCTGATGATTAGCAAATCATGGAAGGATGATATCAATATCCAACAACAGTCCCCACAGATCCAACATAAGAGAAAACATATGAAAACAATGCCAAGTTCGTCAATGCATTATTGGGAAGCCTATCAGAATCATAATTCGTCAATGTCATGCAGCTCAACACAACAAAAGAAATATGGGACAAAATCATTCAGAGCTACGAAGGAAACTCCTAGGTAAAACGTGCTAAGCTCCAAACTCTTAGAATTCAATATGAAACTCTCAAGATTGATAGTGATGAAAGTATTGCTAGTTATTTTTTAAGAGTAGATGAGATTGTAAATCATATGAATAATCTGGATGAAGAAATAAAGGAGGCTACGATAGTAGAGAAATTAAGATCTCTATCTTCTAAATTTGAGACAAAAGTATTTTCCATTGAAGAAAAGTAGGATCTACAATCTATTACTGTTGTTCAACTTCATGGAATTTGAACTGCCTTTGAAATGAGGAAAGGAGGTCCATCATAAATCAGAGAAGTTGCTTTCAAAGCCTCCGCAAAGGGAAAAGAAAAGGAAGATCTCAAGGACTTAGGATATATATTAGAAGCATACAAGGTAAACTTTGTGAAGAAACTTCAACTGTGTACGGGAAGATTCAAAGGTAAGTTTCCCTTCAAATGTTTTTCTTGTGGTAGAGATGGTCATTATGCTGCCAAATGTCCTCATAAAGATAACCACGACAAAGGAAAGGATTCTACAAAAGGTAATAGGAAACAATTTGTTAATAGAAGAAGCTATTATACTCATGAAGATAGTGATGGCTTGTCTAATAGTGATGAAGGTGAATCTGAACAAGATATTAAGCTACAAATGGCTTATGAAAATGATGCATTTATGGATGCCTTAGAAGAAGAAGATTTTCTTGAAGAAATCACTCATCTTAAAATCTATTTGGAAGAAAATAATTGTTGGAAGTAATACTGAGAGGGGGGGTGAATCAGTATTATCAAGTCAAATATTCCTTTTCAAAAACAAATGATATACGCTACTTCAGTTAGTTAAACCCACGTATATACGCAACTATGCAGAAGGAAAACTGCGTATACAAAGCAAACTTTTAATTTACTTTATCTTTCTAATGATGATTGTTAATCTGTGTTGCAGAATCAAATAACCAGTAACCAGAGACAGTAAAACAGAACAGAAAGACAATCACGTACAAGAACACAAGATATAAGGTGGAAACCCAATGTGGGTGAAAATCACCTGCTGCAATTCATCTCTATCTTCTTTTTAAATTAGAAACTTCTTTTACAATGTACTGGTGCAGTCCTTTACCAGTACGCAGGCTGCAACCTGCAAAGAGCTACAACCCTCTCTCATTCTCCAGCTTCTCCTGGACAGGAGCTACAACCTCGTTAGCTCTTGCACTAGCCAAGATACTAGTACGTAGGTGCTGGGCTACAAAAGGCTACAACCTTCTCTTTCTTCCAGGGACCACGTTTCATAAATTTTCAGACTGGATCCATAAACATCAATCAATCATCAAGAATCAACCATTCCACCAATTAGATCTGAATCAAGTAGATACTTCTCTGATAGCTGTACTCAAAACACAGTACCAGAAACCACACACCAAAAACTGAACCCAGAACATAGCAGCAATAAACAGAAGCAGCTAGATCACAATTTAAAGTATATACACTATTTCAATAACCTGCAACATGCGGGCATATGCTTCTGTGTTTGGAACAACCTGCGTATACGCCGTTTTCATTCAATGAACCAGCGTGTATATGCGGCTTTGCTTCACTGAACTTGCGTACAAATCTATAAAGGATAATTCGCTCTTTCAGATATTCAAAAACACTAATTAACCCAGATTATTAGTGTTATAGATCAAGCAAGCACCACATATAATAGACCAAAATCATATAAAGATACTATCATTCAAGCTTAAAGATTATGACCCATCAATAGAACTTATCCTTCTTCTTTGCGCTAAGGTTCCTCTTTTATTTAGATCCAGATCTGCACCATAACCCAATTACCAGCATTCAGATCTACCACTTTTTCAGATATTCAATGATAATTCAGATGATCATTTTCCACATGATCTCCTTCCTCTTTTATAGTCTTAGGCCTTCCACAATACCATGGTCCAAAACCATAACATTTCAATACCATGAACCCAAAACTAGGGATCA